>VZRN01011461.1:2334751-2403362 GCA_013397935.1 Dasyornis broadbenti
TTTTTAGTGGGGGGCAAAGCTGTTTAAAATACTTTGTTATAAATAGCTTGAGCAGCACAGTACATTGCCTTAGGCTGCATGATATGCCAGCCTATTAATGTAACAGTACATTAAGATTGACGTTAATTAATGTCAATATTAACATCACCTTTCTAAACCACATTGAGCTACAAAAAAAAGTCATAAATATTGTAGAGTTTAGTTTAATTAACTTTGAGTTTTGTTAAAAAAAAAAAAAAAGAAAATCCTGACATATTGGGAAACTTCCTTTATTCAAATGGTATTAAAATGGATAAATGGGCATTAGAATAAATGGGGGCTTTCCACATCACTTAATGTATGTCAAGAGACATGACCTCATTTCAAACAAGTGTGGTTTTTTCAGATAAGACATTAGGGTAAGTGAAGTTTCGCTGTGTATAATAAATAATAAAATTACAAGCCTCAAAAGAAAATCCGAACCATTTGAATTGTGTTGTAGGCTGGTTACTGAGGGCTGGTGGATCTGCTCAACTCGCTTTGTGTGCTCCTTATAGAAGGCAGAGGTAAAACCCACATCTCCTGCTATATGGATCTTACAAATTAGTTTTCTCTCTTTTTTTTAACTCTTTCTTCCTTTTTTCTAGAATGTCATGCAAATACCTCACTGGAAAACCAGTGTTTATGTTGGTACACACATGTACACACACACTCGTATAGAATACAAGTCCTGTGAAGCTCCGTTTCTCTCTGTGGCCTTGTCTGAGCTGATGCTCACGAAGCCATGCAGAGCTCTCCCCAGGAACTGCACTGTTTCTCTAGAGCGATTTTCCTTGCAAGTAACAAGGGCTTTGATCTCCGGTACCCAAACGCTCAGAGTGGCTGAGTGCAGGCTGGATCCCTGCTGCAGTCAGTGGGATGCAGGGCTTCACCTGGGTCTGTGTCCCTGTCTCTACCATATTGAGAAATAGTGGGACTCTCATTCCACTGAGCTGCATTTTGAGGGAAAACACCCCTCCTGGATGATGCCTGTTTCAGACTGTCCCCTTGTCCCTGTGATAACTGAGGCACAGACCTGCAGGAGCACCAAACACAAGGCCACGTTATCCGGTTCGAAAGCCCCGAGGCAATTAATCGAAGTGGGGCAAATCCTGGTTCTAGCTGGGTCCTCAGCCATGGTGTCCCCAGTCTGTCCCCCTGTTCATCCCTTGGGACTGCCACATGCTGTGAGATGCAGCTGAGCTCTGCAGGAAGCTAATGTACCATGGTGCTTTTTAACTTGTGTCTGCAGACGTTCTCTTGGCTTCTGCCTTGCAGGAAGTGCCTCCTAATGAGGTTGCCATAAAGAAAGCCAAGCTAATGACAGACTGATTTAATGCAAGTTCATACCATTAATTTTTAGGGATTGGTAAATTGAATGAGGTTCCTGAAGAGTATTACAAAAATGTTTCAGTTAATTCTAGCCATTATCTGGAGTAATGAGCAGTAGCTGCTGTGCATGGCCCCTTTCCCATCGTGTGGGGTTTGGGATGCTCTGCCTGGGGCTGGGAGGATTTCTCTGTGCAGCTCAGCAGCACCCCAGCTCCTCAGACCTGCCTGGTGTCACCGAGGTGGGGATGTTGAGCCACAGCAGCCCGTTTTCCCCGTGTCCAGGTGGCAGCAGTTCTGGATGTCCCAGGTGTTGAGCCGAGGCTCTGTGGGGAATGTCTGGCTGCCAGGGAGCTGGGAGCTGCCAAAACAGCTGTTCCTTTTTTCTCTCAAGGACAGGAGAGACAAACTAATCCAAATCATCCTATGGAACGCATTTCACTTCTGGGTGTTGATATAGTCCCAGAACTTGAAAATTCCAATTCTTTTACATACTTAGTCTTACAGAAAACTGGAACAAGAAATAAAATTGTCAAAAGCACTTAATTTCCAGAAGGGTCTAAATCTGGCAGCGGATCCTAGGCTTCTAAATTGTTCTTGTGGCACTGTCACTAACTGCTTAGAAAATCACTCAGAACATTAGATTTTTGGTCTTTTAATAACACTTTTTTCCATTGTCACGTAATGATCAGTCAAGGTACTTTGTGTCTCATACCTGACCAGGTATCTGCTCATTTTGGGGGGATTTATTGAGAGAAGATTGTTTCTTTTGTATGTTCCTGTAGTTACCAAGCAGACCAGCTATTAAACACTGCACTTCCCTGCACCCAGCTCCAAACCTTTTCCCAAGTACCACTCCGCTCTCCAAGCATTTGGGAGTTTGGGAGCCCGTGTGCTGGGGCTGTCCTGCTGCCCACAGCCAGCACTGGCGTTGTTGCCAGAGGCCTTTGGGGCTGTGGAGAGAAGGTTCCAGGCAGTGCTCCCTCCAGCCCAGCCCAGCTGATGTCAGAGCAGGACCTTTTGGATGGCAGCCCTGGTCTTGGTATGCTGAGCCCATCTCAGCACTGTGGCTTCCCATGCTCCAAAATCCTGTGGAAAGTTGGGGCAGAGGGGGTGTTTTGCTGGTTTGCTCCAGCTGAGGCTCTAACCAAGTTGTGCAGGTGCTGCAGCAGGTTCCTTGCTCTGATTAGCAATGCCAGTCATGGCCCCAGGATGGAACAAGACAGGGAGAACCTCTCCTCGCCGAACACGGTGTTCTTTAGCTTGTGCTGTCTGTACTACTGGGACAAAGAGAGTCTGAATTTCATCCTCAGTATATCAGCAGGTATTTTTTTCAGCCGTTGACGTGCTCCTGGCCTGGAGGAGGCCATGTGATATATTTTTAACACATCTAGGCTTTATAGCTTATTTTCCGTAAGAAATGTATGGGAAATATTGGTGGGCTTTCAGTGCGGATTATGCTTTTGTAGCTGTCCAAATTATCTTGGCCTATTTAAACACATTTAATGCTATTTTAGGCTTGTTGGTATTCACATTGCTCACTGCTTTAAATGTAGCCTTGGGGGCCCTGCGGGCTGAGCTAGAAATGAGGTTCTCCCTGTGGAAGCCCTGTGGAGTCATATGGTAGATAATGGGATTGATCCAATTTCCATTGAAGTCTGTGGTGGCGGGATTGAGTCCAGAAGTTGATTAAAATTTTGTGCTTGCTCATGAGACTTGGTATGCAATCAATAAGTAGAATGACATGAAATATCAGAAGAAAATTTATGCTGCACTTTTTCTGCAAAAAAAAGTGTACATTTTTTCAGGACAGCCTCACTGTCCTGTGTATATTCATTGCTTTGGAATCGGTATAAGCACCACATTTAAAACTTATTGATTGATAGATATTTTCTCCTGACTCTCTTTAGAATCAAATCTATTTGTCACATGGGGTCTATATTTAGATTTCACAGAGTAATGGGCAGTTGATGTGGAAGACAATGTCTAGAGCCTTCTCCTTGAATGTGAAAGCAGTGCTGCAGTTCAGACCTTTAAAGCCTTTGAAATGTGTCAAACTAATGTCTCTTTTCTTCTGGCCCTTCTTGTTGCCTGTTCTTTTGCCAGTGTTGAACACGGAGTCTGAAACATTGTCCTACTGTAAATGTACTTCAGATTTATCTTATTTTCTATAAATACACACTGAATATTAATGTCTGTGGAAATTAATCATTTTTTCCATTTGATCTTCCTTCTATTGCATTGACTTTTCTTCATTAATTTTATTAAGAGCCTTGAAAAATTGAGTACTTTAGATACTGGCTTCTTTAATTTTTATATATGGGGTTTGGGGTTTTTTTAATCCTGCATAGGAAACCAGTACCATTGTAGCAAAAGAATTTTTATTGGATTCCTCAGGGTTTTGGTAACCTTCATTACTTTTCAAAGTTAGGGAAAACCAAAGCCAGCTTGAGTAAGGCAGCATTAGTTCTAACCATCTTGGCTAACTATAGGAAAAGGAAAAAAAACTTGTTCCAATGCTCACTGTGCTTAATTTCTTGTAGTGGCGGTAAGTTTAAAGTACTCCATAAGGTTTATGAACTTGCTAAGCAAATTTTATTGCTTGTTTGAAAAGCTTTTCCTGAATCCAGAATCCAGAAAAGGTTAAAAAGGATACTCCAGATGGACATTTCCTTTTTTTCAACTGGGAAGGCATGCTTTCTAAATGATAGTGTGTGATGACTTATAATTTCCCTTTTGTTGTTCCTTAAATCAAGCCATGTAATGTGTCATATGCATTCTTAGAAAAAAAGAATTGTAAGATTTAGTAAAAATGGAAAAGTAGGGAATCCATTTCTAGTTTTACTCAGTTAGCTGGGAGACCTGTCTATAAGAAACAGGATAGAGATATATGGTGGCAAGGCTTGAGGGGTTTTTTTCCATACAACATGGATAGGTCATAATTTTCTCATCTTGAGAAGAATGAAATTGGATATAATTTTGAATATTGAGGAAATTCACTCCTTTATAGCATCAGTGAATAATGTTTCCAGCAGTTTATTCTGGGTTTACATCTAATATATCCACTGTTGGCTTTGATGGGGATCTTTGATGGGAATGCAGTTAAGCCAAACTGATTGCTTCTGGAAATTTCAGCCTTGTAAATTCTTAGGAAATATTCAAATAAATCAGACCAAAGTCTTACCCTGTGCCTCTCAAAGAAAACCACCGTGTAGGGGACAGATTTCAGCTCTCCATACATTGTCATTGTTTGCAACACGAGAGGATCTTGGAACCAAGCCACAGATCAGTTTTCCTCTGTGCTACTGCAGTGCAAACACAGGAGAAAAAAGAGAGAAAATAAAGAAAACTCTGTTTGCAGAAAGTGGCTACTATTTGTAACAAGACTTGATATAAAGGAAAATAACACAGAGAGAAAATTTCAAGATGAAAACAAGACCTGATGTTAATTAAATGAGTGACAATGAACATAATCAACTTATTGTTACTGTACTGACAGCACAGACATTTTGTTCTGTGGAAGCACAAGAACAGATAATGTTGAGTACAATGGAGTGATGCACGTCCACACTGACTCTTACAAAGGAAAGAACAAAGTTGGCAAAGATCAAACCGATCGTGTTTCCATTTTAATGTTGTAATACCTGTCACCGCCAGTCGTAAATGACTGCTGCTTCAAAGATATCCAGCCTCGCTGTGAGTACCAAGATGAATATTCATATTGCTTAGCACAGAAGGAAAAAAAATTATTGAAGAACTTTGGAAAGACAATGTGAAGCTGATGAAAAATGCACCCGTAATCAGCACAAGTTTTAGAACTCTAAGGCAGAATGGTGTGAGGCAAGGGAGTTGTTTATCATTTTGGAAGTAAAACTGCACAAAACCTTTGGGGTTTGCTTGATGGATACTATACAGGACACTTGGAGGCTTTTGGGACACTCCATTAACTTTGCATCCTAAAATTTCCTTGGGAGCATATTTTCTCCTGATCATAAACTAATTTTAATCTATTGAAGGACAACAAATATGACCAGCATGGCCATTTGGAAAAACCTCATGGAAAAATGGATTAAAATGAAATGTGGTCATGACAGATGACTAAGCCTTTCACTTGCTGAAAACCGGAAAAATTTAAGCTACTGCAAAACAGAACAATGAAATCTGTCTCACAGGAAATGAGTGTTTTGTGAAGTTTTATGGGGATGAGACGTCTTTCTCTGGTTTTGTTGCAATGCAGTGAGGATGGCTGGAGATGTTTTAAGGTCTCTGTAGTGCACATCTGTTAACACCGGTAACATCTGAAGCCAAGACCATGTAATCACGAATTCTGTACCACTGTTAGCGAAGGGCATCTGCCTAGAGCCAGAAGTCAGAATTATTTTTTGGTTTATAAATTCTAATTCTTTATGGCCCAAAATATTGTTGTGTTCAAAATCCTTATTATAATGATGACCATCTGGGGGAACAAAGGGTTTCTTAGTTAACTGCTTACAGTACTTTGTTTTTTCTTCCCTGATTTAAATCAAATAAATTAAATTAAATTTTAATAAGTTTAGGATCCAGTCCTGTTCCCATGCCATAATCCCCTGCATTCTGCAAGCTCTGTCTATCACAAAAATGCAGCAATAAGGCCCACTTTGTGTTGTTTATAGCATCTCTTAGACTTGGGACTCATCTTTGCTTGACAGATCCTGCTCTGCCTGTTAGAGCATCTCCAGACTTCCATGGGATTATTTCTAGTATAGGGAATGGAAACTGCAAAGAAATACCTCTTAAAAGAAACCACTGTTTTGGAGCTGATTTGTTCCTGAGGATTCCTTTTAACTGGGGAAATCCATCTGGGAGATGGTTCATGATGCTTGGGCATGACATTCTCACCTTCTTGATTTTGAAGAACTGCATTTTTTCCATAGAAAACCAGGAAGATCCAAAAGACAAAATCTGCCCCACAGAAGTATTTTTGAATTCTCTTTATCTGGGATGTAATACGTTAAATTCTATTTATCTTGTGCCAAAACCCCCACATCCTGATCCATGCAAGAACCGTTAAAATATACTATTCTAAAAGAAAATTTTGAGGGTGGATAGTAATTCCATAAGAAATTCTGTTTTAAAATATTTTTAAGCACACTGAAATAATTATCTTACAAAGGAGAAAGAGTCTCAAAATTATTCTACAATTAGCATATTCAGCCTTGCATATAAATGATTTACTTAAGTGTCAACCTGCAGACTAATATAGATATATTTCAGTCAAGAAGAAGGGCAAGGAATCTTTATCACAGTGCTGTGAATCTGGACCCTAAAAGAGTTTGGAAAAACAGACAGCAATTAATTTTGGCCTTCAAGGATTATCAGAAGGCTTCACATAAATTAAGAAGAATGCTGTGGAAGTTAAGAAGGTAGGCAACCACAGTGCTGGAATACCAATGACTGCCCTTGTTTGTTATAAAATAAAAGGTTCAGTTATAAGAGGAGAACAATGAATTCCTATAAGCATATGAAGCTGAGCATTCGCCATTACTCTTAATTTGCTCATAATAGAAGCAGACAACATCTTCCTTTGTCTTTTGTAAAGAAATACTTTAATATGGAGAATAACTTTAGTTGTTCAATAGCAAAACCACACTGCTGTGATATAAAAAACCACCAGCACAGCACAGACTTTTTCAGGTATTTGATAATTCAAAAGGAAAAAATGTTTAAAAATATACAACTTTAAATAACACCGAGTGCATTTTTTCAGGTACATTCCAGAAAAACACCACTGAAATATTTTCATTACAATTGAACAGAGAGATCCAGACGTGAGCATACTGAGCTCATACTCTGGTTTTGAGTACTTGCACTGTTATTGATTCTGTTGGTGTCCATGGCTTCACGCGAGAGAGACTGGGCTCCAAGATGAACCTTAGGGTAATGCTGATAAAATTATTTGCCCAATTCGTGTGTTGGGAAGTCTTCAACAAGAGACCATAGTTGAGACAAGTATGAATCCAGTTTGCTAGGTTTGGTATTTCTGTTTTGTTTTGATCAGACTTCCTTCAAACAGTGAAAACAGGCGTTACTGCACAGACAAAAAAAATGGAAAAACTGGATAAAGACCAATCATCACCCTCTGGATGTCAATTACCTGGTTTTATGTGAACTCTTAGGAGACACTAAATTATCATCCAGATTTGGTCTTAAAATTAGTATTAACAATAACACCTTTACATTGTGGAGTTGAGCTATCAGTGTAAAGAACTATTTTTGGTTTGGATTATTTATTTAAGTCTGAAGTTTATATTCTCACAACTCTACATTCCCCTTGGGGTATTGTTATTTTTGCTAAATGAAGAAGAAACAACATTTCCGACAAGAACATTTCATGACAATAAAGTTCTTTCTTTATGGTGAATTAAACTGCTAAGTGTTCATTTTATGTTCTGATCTCAACATTACAGAACAGCACAATTCCAAAAGTTAAGGAGCTGAGCTGTGTAGGTTTTGTACATCACGCTGCTACTAAAACTAGTAAATTATCCAAACCATTTTTCAGAGGAGTAGTAACTGCCCAATTCAGTCTCCTGTTGCAAACACAGAACCCCGCTGATTTCAGTGGTGTGGGCAAGGAGGGAACTCGATGCTCCATTCCAGCCCTGGCACTAAAACCAGCACCCTGAGCAGATACAGAGGGAGAGGGGTAAGGGGTGGAAAATGGAGTCAGATCTTGCTGTCATCACTCTTGGAGTCAGATTCACTCCTCCTACAACTGCAAATGCTGTCAGAACACTTCATGTCCTTCTCTAGGGTGTAAGTTCTCAGTAAAACGCACCCCACTGAAGCTTACAGAGCAGGCTGTAGGAGGGCAGGCTGCAAGTCCAGCAACAGTCCTGTTCAGTCCCAGAGGAAACGTCAGAAATAAGGCAAACACTTCCTGGGATATTCTCCTGCTTACTTCCGGCTTACTGTTTGCCTTTGTTTTTACAATTTGTTGTGACTTCTTCTTCCAGTAATTTCTCTAGCTGATATTTGAACTCATATATGTAAAATCACTATCCCAGAAGATTTAGATGTTCTGGGGAGTAGTACCTGCTTTTTCTTCTCAAAAATTTGCCTTGACTTTTTGTTATTGCCGTCCTTCCCTCTTGCAGCAGAATATAGCTGGAGCAGCTGTTGGCTTCCTTTGTTAGCTCTTTCTCTGTGCTAGTTATGATTTTATAGACTTCTGTCATATCCCTTCATTCACCTCTTCTGCAGGATCATCACAGTCAGGCTGTGTGACAGTTCTTTGTGTGGAAGCTGTACTTTTGAAAACATTTGGCACATTCTCTGTCTTTTTACCGAATCCTTTTCGGGAGGTGACTGAGAACTGGGCTGCCACTTCCATCAAACCAGTTTCTCACAATATAAGGTCTCTTTCTCTGTGATGAACAGTTCAGAACCTATTTCTGTGCATGCAAAACTGAGCAGTTTTTCCTATATGCATTGTGTTACGTGTATCAGCACAGAAACAGATTTGCCTTTCAGTATCACAAGAGCCTGCTGCATCTCTTCACAGCTGGCTTTCCTCATCACTGGAAAAAAACAGTTTTACCTTGAAAAACTTGGTATCCTGAGAAAATGTTGTCAGCTCACTGTTGGTGCCCTTTGTGAGCTCTGTTTTGGGCAGGCTTGGTTTGGTACCTGGGGAATCCCCCCGTGACGTGCTGCGCTCTGAAAGCTGCCCTGCTTTTGGCCCCTCTCTTTCAGCCACCCCTTTATCTGTGAGAGAACATTCCCTTGTGGCCCATGACAGCACAGCTTCTTTAAAAGGCTTTGATGAAGGACCTTGTCAGGTATCTTTTGGAAATACGAATAGACTGTATCAGCTCAAACTCTCTTACCCCCACGCTTGCTGTTTTCTTCAAAGAACTCTTAGCAAGGAGCTTTGAGCAGCAGTAGATTTAAGGGTCATGGCAAAAGCAATGTTGACTTCTCCACAAAATATTCATATTCATTCATTTATCCTGTAATTCTGTTCTTTATTATAACTTACGCTCATTTCTCCAGGGAAGATGTTTTCTGTTTGGGTTTGGATTTTTGTTATTTTGGGGTTTTGTTTCTTTTCTTTTAACTTCAATTTCACTTACCAAATTTGGATTTGGCATCTGTCTCAGACTACCATGGGTAACTTTCAAATGAAACAGTACAGGCAATGAGAATAAATGTGTCTGCCCCAGGGATCGTGGCTGTGGAACTGCACAGGTGGGTCAATGTGTTTTTTAAAGAGCTCCATATTTTCCTGCTTTGTTGTACGTGCATCCAATATAAATCCATGTGGGTCTGAACCGTGTTCATGCTTACAGATATTAGGATTGCATAGGAATGAGTGAGACTGTAAGATAAGGCAGGTAAAGAATCCATGCTAGCAATTGTACTGTGAACAGTCAGATGGTGGAAAACAGAATTGTTTTTTGGGTGGAAGATCTTGGATGGAGTAATTCTGCAACTGCACAGTTTGGGAATAAAGGTATTCAGGTTTGCTAAGAAGAGTTTTAGTTTTATAGAAATGATAGCATATGCCTGTCTTTATAGAATACATTTCCAAAAGTAATTTAATGTGCCCAATTAAAACTTAGATGTGGAAATTAGCTTATAAGCAGTTAAAGAGAGAACCAATAAGGAGTGGGTGATACAGTCTGTCCCTGAGTCTTCCTTACCTGCCTCTTAAACCACTGAAATGGTGAAATTACACCTGAAGCTCCTGGAAGACTATTTGAAACTTATGATTACCATCATCCGTAAGTATGACCTGAATGCACCATTTCCAGTGGCAGCTCCCTGCTCCCCACAGGAATCCCCCCTCCCATTCCATCAGCCAGCAGGGAGGTTTGGTGTTTCAGATCAGTTCCAGGAGATTTAGTTCTGCCAAACACAAACTTGTTTCCCTAAATTAATTTCCTCCTTCTCAAGCCTCCCAACAGGAATTTCTGCAGGGGTTCTCTGGACTCTTCAGTCCAAACCACTGCAGCCATTTGGCAGTGAGCAGATTTAGCTCCTGTTTTTGTTTTCCAGCTAAGAAATACCTTTTCATTTTTTTTTTTTTATTTCTTGAGCTGGCAGATCTTCTTGTGCTGCATAAACATCAAAGAATGAAGCAACCTTTTTTTAATTCTGGAAGTACAAATTACAATGATGGTTTCCATGTTTAACATGAAATTCCCACTGTTTGCATCACAGCTCCAATTCCACGTGAGCAAGCACGTTGCTGTTTTTTCTGTGGTTTTTGATAAGACTGTGGAGGTTTGTTTCCTTTTAAACCCTAGAAACTATTTCCTAGCAAGAGATGTAACTTGAATTGCTGCTTTGTCTTTCTCCTGTGCCTTTTGCGAGCATGTTTTGGATCAATGTTTGTAAGCTCATGCTTACTCTCGGTCTGACTCCGAGAGAAACAAATTCCTCCACTCCCATCAAAGCTGAGTGCCTGTAAATCAGTACAGAGATGCCTGACAGCAGCAATAAGTGCTACGTACTGGAATGCAGAGGTTGCTCCTCTTGACTACTAATGCATCAGGTCATCCCTGCCACGGCTCCTCTCGGTGTGATATGTGCATCTGAACTGCTGTTTGCATCCTGACAACGAGGCAGAGCTGCTCCCAAAGTCCATCCACAGCCTTCAGATCCTCCCAGAGCAGATGGGAAACACAGGCAGAGGCTAAAACATGTATTGGTAATACAAGGAAACTAAAATTTGTGGGAAATCTCACATCCACGGATGCAAGGATTGTCATTAGGACATTGAAAACAGGAAGTACATGGAGATTGCTAGATAGTGTCTCTGCTATTTCTTTGACCTTGGGAGAATTTTAAAGCAGATACACATGATTTATACAAACCTTGAGGGTTATCTGGTTGTCTATTGGTTACAGCATGCTGGGTTTATTTCTTGTATATTCTGCAGTGACACAGGATAGCGGCAATGAATAACATCCATTGGATCTGATACGGGAGGGGACTGTGGTCTCCAGGGAATGCACGGGCACAGTCTTCTGCTGAAACACTTGAGCAGATTGACTGAGCCCTCCAGGTTTAGGCGTTACCCGTGGCTGCAGGCAGCGTGGCTCAGTGTCTGAGATCCCAGCAGGAATGAGTTCACTGGGATCAGCTCTGTGTGCAAATGCCCTGCTAAAGCAGAACTTACAGAACCTGTGATTGCCTTGAAGACCACGAAATTGCCCTGGTATTAAAAAGCAGCAAAGAAGAGACTGCAAACTTTGGATGCTTCTAGGTGAAAAATTTATTATGCACGATGTAGTTTTCACATCCCTAATTCATAGATTGTAATTGTCATGGTGTTGTTTTGTTGGTTTTTTTTTTCCCCACGAGGGGTGTAATGGGATACTCATTTACAATCAAAACAAATTATCTAAGCAGATCTAGAAATTCAGAAGGTGTTTTCAGTCTTTTACCTTCTCTTCCTTTCATCATACTCCCATGACTATAAGGCCTAATAGTTATTTTTTATAGTGCTTGCTCCTAATTTTGAAGCCTTTGGTGAGCTTTAATGAAATTAGCTGTGTGATCCCTCCATGAGGCAAGTAAACATATGCAATTTCCCCCTTGAACACAGCCTAGAAGTTCGATACTGAAAGGTGTCAGAACTGATACCAGCAGCACTCAGGTGATATTGTCACAAGCCTCAGATCCGGTGTCACCCCTCACCCCACTTTGGGAGTGGATCTGTAGTGAATCTCTGGTGAAAGCTTTATACCAGGGGTTTGGGAGCTGGGATTTCATTTTAGTGCCGGTCACCTTTGCGTGTTCACTCCTCTGGTTTCATTTAACATCACGCACATCGTTAGACTGACCAGGCTGGAATTAGGTTTGGTTTGTTTTCTTTTTCCTTTCCATTAATTTTTATGACAGTGGCATTCATACATTTTCCCCTAGGGGGAAAAGGAGAATAAAAATTTGATGAAACGATGGAGAGCCCATGTATGCTTTAAACAAGAAAATATTGTATTTCTAGCTGAAAAAGAAAATACCTTCAGCTAAAGGAATATCATTTCTAAGAGTAATTAACTTACACTTGATCCCTGTCTGTCTAGCAGGCCTGTGTGTATATATTTACAGGCATATGCAGATTTTCTCTGTATAAAAAATAGGAAACCAAACTCCAATATTTGCATGTGGACATCCATAGCACAGATTTTATGCACAGCATAAATAATGTAAAGCAAACGCATGCACACACAGAGATTTGGTCTGTAATCCTTCTGATCTACAGAGTCACAGAACATGAAGGGAAATTAGCAGACTTATAAAAATAAAACGTAACAAGATTGCAGGAAATTCCTCCAGGAAATTCCCTCTGGCATGAGAGGCCTAGCTGGAGGATTTCTCCAGCTCTTGGGCAGGTGCTGCAGCTCACACTGAGCTTGTAGGGGCACAGTTACATTGCTGGCTCTCAAATTTAAACTCAATCACAGGTACAGAGCTCAGATGTAGCATCAACAAGCACAGAACAGAGCATTTCTGAATGTGAGCTCTTCCAGGAGAATTTATATTCTTGGTCTTTCCAGGAGCTGAAGCTTTTGCAGGGCCTGTTATCATCTGTGGCGTTTGGGTTTTGTGCTGATGGCACACCTTCAAAGCACAAGTTGTGCTGCAGGACAGATACATTTGTGTGATGGGCTGAAGAGTCTCACGAAGCTGAAATAATCCTCTACGCAAGCAGGGGAAATTGAGGGAGCTTCTCAGTTTTCTGAGTTATATTTGGTCCTTTCCAGTAAAAACTAAAGTTAGAAGCTTACTCCTAAAGTTAACATTTCTGTCTCTGCTTAATCTGCTCTCTCGTCTTCCCTTCCTTAGCATGATTGATTGCAGCATTCTGAAAACAGCAACAGAGCTCTTTGGCAGCTTGAGATTTTGAATTGTGCTGTAGTGGCAGGAACAGTTGGCAAGGGTTTCTGAAAGGTTAATCCACTGAGGATTTATGGGTTTGTGTTACAGAGAGTGCAAACATTATTTGTGTTGTCATGCTATAAAACTATAATCTGACACTGATGGTTATTTTGATTTTGCTTATATTTCAATGAATGGGAATTACATAAAAACAATTTTGCTATGCAGATCTTGAAGCGGCTTACAAAAGACAGTGAAAGTCTTTCTGCCAGCGGAGGGAGGCAGGGAGGTTCTCAAGGTCGAACAGTGAGCAGAGGATGGAAACTGAATGCCAGGTTTTGGCATCTGCTGTGCTGTCCTCAGACGAGCACTTCCAGCTTTCTCTGCCCCCTGTCCCAAGCCATTCAATGTTATTTTACCTGTCCAGAACCAGGGAAAGACAGTCCCAAAATGTTTTATTCCTTTGGTCTCTGTGTGTTATTAGCATGGCTTCATTCAGCCATCTCATTCCTAGAAGGCCTGGCATGTTTTACATGGTACATATTAGCTCCTGTATTTAAATCCCACATCTTCTCCTGCAGACCTTAAGCTTCAGGGAAGTGAGAGTCAGTGTCAGGAGCTTGTTCAGCATTTGATGTGATACTAAAAATAAACACCTTAATAGAAGGGATTGTTTTACTCATTATTATCACTTAAATCCTTTGCAATAGTGCCAGGAGCATGAGTCAGCACAAGATTAGACCTTTAGATAAATATCAGGAATGCATGGAGAAAACATAACTGCAGAGGATTTTAAATGTCCAGGCTGCCCTTGACAGTGACTGCTGACCAGTGACCCAGGAAGCATCTAACCTTATATCGCAAGCATTAGCTTTGTAAGACATTACTGAACAAAGTACTTGGGTGTTCTGCCTACAGCGTGTCAGACAGAGAAAGGGTTCCAAAAACAAGTGAGAGGTCAGAGAGGGCAATCAGAAAAGAGACAGTTTGGGCAGAAAATAATTTTCTTTCATAATAAAGAAGTTCCCTTCAAACTTTGGTCTGAAGTCTGGGCTGGTTCTTATTTAGTTTGAGTCAGTTTGCTTGTCTCTAATTAAGAGCATTACTTGTCTGCAAGTCCAGTGGGAATGTTTTTGCAATCTGTGCTCAAAATTTAAGTTGAACAGTTTACCTCTGGGAAGAAGGAGGGCAGATACAAAACTCAACAAAGCTGATATACAGATAATAAGGGAAACATGTAAGAAAACAGAATTAAAATTTGGTGGTTTAATATCAGTATGAAGGTTCTGGTCATTTTGTAGAAAAGCAAATAAGCTCAGCTTCTGACCACAGAGCTGCCTGTGAGGGACCAGTTCATATTTGTGCAGAGGAATGGTGAGGAATTCATCTGAGCTCATTCAGATTTCACTGCAGTTCCCACCCCTTGAAAAGCAAGTATCTGTGAGCAGGCACTCACCTTTGAGTGACCGACTTCCTTCAGTCTTCCCTGCAAGGCCATGAGGCCATACTGCATTCAACATCATTTGGTTGCTGGCTACACTCCTTTCTAACTCAAACTCTCTCGGAACAGTGATCTTCAAATTACCTGTGACACTGGAATGCTAATATTGGTGTGTCAGAGTTTCGTGTGTGTGATCTGGAGCTATGAATTGGACACCTGTTCCAGCTGTTTCATCTCTATAAGGCTAAACACTATAATCTTCTATATTCAGCTGGGAAATGTTGGATTCTTGCTTTGTTTTTGACATAATGTGCTCTTTCCTGGCAAAGCCAAGCATTTTAGGTCTCATCTGTTCATCACATACTATCGCTTGAGCATCAGGCAAAGCACACATTGATTTCTTCCCCTATACTCCAGAAGCAAAGTGATTATCGTCTTGTTAAAAGCGGACATGAAAAGGAACTGTGACAACAGTGAAAGATAGAATTGTTCTGTCATTAACCCTGTTAAAGAAAATAGAAGAGAATTTTACTGGGAAGCAGTGGGGACACTGAGAAGGAGTTGGGCGAGAAGTCCATTTCCTTCTTGGCTCTGAGAAAGGAGTTAAAATAACAATATTTGGAGAACAGTCTCTATTAGCACTTGGATATTTGACGGTTACCACAGAAATTCCATATTCTAAGCATATGGAACAATTGCAGCCTACTGGGTTGATATGTTGGCAAACATTGACTTCCTAATGGCAACTGCTGTGCAAGTGACAAAAATGCCTCTGTGCCTTCTGGTGTGAGGAAACTGTTTAAGCAACAGACTCTTGGCATGGTTCAACGTGCGGTAGGAGCCACTCCTGCACTGCAGCTATGAGAAATATCTGGAATATCTGCTACCGGCGGAGAAACTCGTGGTGTCCTCAGCGGGGAGCAGCGTGAGCTCAGCCATGGCTGAGGTGTGGACTCCATCTGAAGCAAGCTCAGTCAGCAGCACCCACACCCAGCACGGCATCGCCTGGGGCTGACGTGCAAGTGCCAAAGTGGTGCCAATTTGCATGGCGGTGTTGAAACCATCAGCCACTCCTTCATTTCTGAGACGCGCCTGATCCTCAAGAGCTCTTGAGCCTTGTCTCATCTTTCTGTGCAACTTGTCTCAGGAACTTTAGATTTCATGGCCGTGGTATTTTTTGTAGGTTTATCTTCACCCTAGCCTCTAAGGGAAAGAAATGAGAAGTGATAATCTCATTTTTCGGATGGAGAACAGAAGCATAAAAAGACCTAATAGACTTCTCAGAGCTCATGCAGGAAAACCATGGCAAAGTAGGTCCAAGTTTCATAAGCTTTTACCTGTTCCAGGATTCTGGTTTGTCTTGTGTTTCCTTTCACCTTCCTCTTCTTGCTTCCTCTACACTCAGGTGATGTTCCAAATCATATTTGCTCTGTTCCATCCACCTATATCAAACTGAAAGATATTGTGGATTGCAAAATGTCACTTTCCTTTCCCCAGCTAACCTCAGAAAAGTGTCCCAAAACTTAGATATGGCTTTAAATATTTCATGCCTGAAAACCACGTAACCTGTACAACACTCAAATAAGAAAGCTGCTTTACCCTTAATTTTTAATTAATTTATATTTAATAAAAAAAAAGAAAAGGAAATAATCTAAATGTGGTAATAGAAAAGATAGATGTCCTTTGTGAAGTGGTGGTACTCTCAAGCTGAGATCGTTAGTCCAAAGGAGTCATTTCGTATCTGCAAACACAAAGGGCCACGCTAGTTATCTGAAAATAGGTTTGAATGTTCATAAAGAGTAGCTTGAACTTTCTGGTTTGGTTATAAGATACACAATGCCCTCTAGTTCTTATTCATGGTAGTATTGTCACTTCAGAAGTTAAATTCTAACAACTACAGCTCTGGTAAAATCTGTGGAGTCCAATCATATTATTGGATAGCAGTTATTTAAAGGTCATTTATTTTGATTTTGTTGAAATTATTTTGAGAGGCTGGATGCATCAATTACAAATTGGAAGCTACAATAATCCTCCTCTAGATTTAAAACTCAGGTGGGCTGAACTCTTGACCTCATTGTTTCCTGCCTCCGTACAGCTCAGAGACACTTGCAACTTAAATTGAAATTGCCCTTCTATATAATTAACTTCTGCCTGCAAAAATTTTGCACCTTTGTAGGGAAGTTCAGTAGCAGAGCTTTAATGTCATGTTGTGGTTTAATCTCAGAGAAGCAATTACTGTTGCTTGGTTACTAGTGCCATTGCTAGCTCATTTTTAAACCAAAACCCAAGCTAATAGCACATAGTTTCAGGTTTATGCCTTAATAGAAGGAGCAAGTGAGGGTTAAATCTGATTTATGTCTTTGAACTTTTTTTATCAGAGTCTAGTGGTTTTCCTCTTTCTGTAAAGGTACAGGAAATATTTTTCAGTGGGCTGCAATTTTGGTATTTTTTTCCTGATCTATTCTTGTAACTTCCAGGGCATTTTTGTCAGTTGGATGAGGTGTTGATAACTACAAGGCTTCCAAAGCTGACCAGAAGCCTGATAGCTGTGAGTTCAAACAGAAATGAAACTTAAAGCTTATGAAAACACATGAAACAAAGTCCATGAAAACACAGCTGATACCCTTGTGAGCAGAAACTGATGGTTTCAGTGTCCTGTCTTAACAGTGGGAACTGGCTCTGTTTAGGCAGACAAATGTAATAGATCTCAGAATCTGTGTAATGTGGGTTTCAGTAACAGGGACAGGATCTGCTGGCCTTGGATTGGAGCAAAGGAAGCATCCCATTGACTTCATTGGAAATGCCAGCTAAGGACTACATGCCAAATATTGTAATAGTGTTAAGAAAGCTAACGGGAATTTCTTAGCTCAAAGGATCACATTGGCTACCTTGACGTGCACCTGACTAATGCCAGAACAAATACGAAGTGTCGTATTTCTTCTGGCATTGGTCAGGTGCACGACAAGGTAGCCAATGTGCATTTGACTCCAGTGTTATTTTTTTTGTAGACACCCTTCCTTTCAAATAGAAATATTCAGAAATCTTGACCTGAGACCTGAGCAGCAGATAGATGTGATGGGAAACTTGTACTGCTGAGTTTGAGGGGAGCATGAAATTGAGGTAGACAACCACAGTTATTCCGAGCCATTCTCATTAATTCATCTCCAACCTGTGTTTCATGTCCAGTAGTGCTCTCCCTGTTGTGGACTTGTCAGTCTTTCCTCATGGAAGTGAAGAGTTTAACTGAGATTTTCCTCTTGTTCTGGTTATAATTCTCCCTGACTTCAGCTAGAAAACTCATGAACGCTGCAGATTTATACCCAAAGCTATTCCAGTATTCTGAAACTGTGAATTATACCTCATTTCAGAACCTCTCCCCTTTCACAGGAGGTATTTTTAATACCAGGTCAATAAAGTGTTTCTCTCATGAATAAGGATATAATAAGATCATCAGTAAACTAAGGGAAAACACAAGCTCTGAGCATGGTGCATGTGATAAACAAAGGTTGAAAACAGAGCAAATTCAGGCTTATTGCTGAAACTGAAGATGAATGACATCCTTAATCTTCCCTCCTAGAAAGAATTTTAAACTTCAGTTAAAGCTCAAATGCTAACCACAATGTTTTTCTCCTCCTAAAGATTTTTTTTCCCCCAGTTGCAGTTATCAGGGTATTTAAGGTCTTGCATGGATTTTGTAAATGGATCCTCGTAAACAGAAAGTATCATGTACTTTTATTTTGCTTAATGTTTTAATGTTATACTTTCGTGCTTTTTCTGTGTTTTATTGTTCGTGATTTACTGTTGCTGGCTTTGAGAGTGTAAAGCTGGGACTCCAGTATTGTTACACAGAATTACGGGCATTGTTGATATCCGTGTGATAATCAGAAGCGTCTTGCCCACAGGTTTATGTGTATCCAGGTCCTGAAAATTTATATTATAGGTGAAAAAGGTGGGCTTATAAGGCAGTTTCTTTGCAGAAAGTCTATACATACAGTTAACTGTATAAATTGTCTAGAAATATGCTGTCCTTAAAGAGCACTGCATTGGAAAAATGCTCTGGAACTCAGAATAATTTGGAAAATGGGAGGACATAGGATTGAGTAACTGGTCTGGAGCTCTCCTTTAGGAGGCCAGCCTGTTTTAGGATGTGAGTTTGTATTTGTCTGGAGCAGTGATCACTTTCATTATTGTTTCCCTGTAATCCATGAAAATGAGATTTACTTTGGGTCTCTGCAATTAAAATAGAAAATAAGAGACCTGCTGTCATGATGGGTAAACACTCAAGAGTTATAGCCTTAAAATGAAACTTTGATCTGCAAAAAGCAGCTGGGAAGCCTTTTGGAGCCTGTGAAGCACCAGGGTGCTGCTCCGGCCCCATCCCCTCAGGATGAGCAGACTTTGCAAGTGGAGAGCAGCAGCTGCAGCCTGTGGGGTCTGTGCTGCAGCACCCCCATCCCAGCTCTGGCGATGAACATTTGCTCCTGTTTTGCCCCCCTCAGCCCCCCCAGCCAGCTGACTGATGATTTAAACTTGGCATGTGAAGCACCCAGATGTCCGGCTCCAGGAGGAGTCTCTTCAGCAGAATCATCTCCTTGACAACTCATTTTTCTTTGTCTTTTTCTTGGCTTCATAGCAGAGACCTGCTTGCATGTCTGGTGTGGGGTTTGACTGCTGCAACTCTGCTTGATCCTCCTTGATGTATTTTATTTTCCCTTAAGCTTATTAGAGGTGTTATTGCCTACAGTACAGGTCTTGGGGAGGAAAGAGTGGGTTATGAATCATGTATCTGAAATGAGGAGAAAGAGCTTCTCCTTCCTAGAATGAATTTCTGGGGTTTTTAATGTAAGTGTCAATGGGAACACCTATACTGCCATGTATGGAGCAGGTGAAATGTGGAAAAGTATCCTTAGCATCCCTATGTATATAAGACATGTGAGTTTTATAACGCTACAAGAGCAGGTACCTGACAGGAACAAATACATGGAGGAGAGCAAAAGGCCCTCTTATAGTGTCCTGCGCAGGAGGGCCCTGGGCTGGTGATATGAAGTCAGGCAAGTCGAAGTAGAGGTACCTGCAGAGGGTTTACTCTTTGGGGTGGGTGCTTGATACCTTCCAAAGCAATACAGAGGCTGCATTTTGTCTCAAACTGTTCACCCGAAGCTGCTAATTACATTTAGAAATTGCCATCCCACATGGCATTGTGTACTGTTTGTTGACAAATTCTCTCTCCTTCTGCTTTCCTCAGTAATTGTGCTTTTGATCTTCATTCTTGTTATGGATGACCAGAACATGATCTGCACATTTATCCCTCCCATGCACTCCTTGTGTTACTGTCCTCCTTTTCTCTCCCTACTTGAGGCTTGAGAGCACTTTGGGTGGAATGGCACTGATGGGACGTTGCATTCATTTCTGTGCAGCACTGATAATCTGTATTTTGGTGCTAGTAGGAATTTATCTAGAGGTGCTTAAAATTGTAGACTCCAACGAGCGTGGCAATCTTTTTAACGATAGCACATCTACTCCTTCAAAGGCACAAAGTATTTAAGAAAATAGAACAGCACACTGAAAGCCTCAGTGCATGCTTTCTGTCCTAACCTTAACCTGTACCAACAAAGGCAGTTCTTGTGGGTGGGAAGGTCGGCCTGCCCCCCAGGTCATGGCATGCCTCTGCTACTCTGCCGTGTTCAATCTCATCCTCCTCTGATGCTCCTCAGGAATCTCCTAAAGACGCCCTGGGTACACTTCAGTGTCAGGATGGTGTGTTTAGACAGAAGGTAACCTACCATGGGAGCTCTCACATATATTATTCCTTGTCAACACAGACACCAAGAAAGAGATTATTTACAAATCTGTGGTGTACAATTATGATACATCCAACCTGTGATGGATTGTGCCAGTCAGACTCCTATGCTGTGTCCTTGAGACTGAACCATCTCCTTGCCCTGCTAATAATTTTGACTGCTTGTCTCTAAGCTGAACTGATTCGGATTCAGGTGTTTTTTGAATCAGACAGCTGAATCCCCAGAAACCGTGGAGAGAATAAAAGTCTTTCTAATAGCCCTGCAATATCAAAGCAATGTAGTTTCCACACTTATAAATTGGTTGAAAGTACATGTCCCATTGGTAAAACTGCACACAGCACTTCTCTCTAGGCAGTTTCTCAAGCCTTCACCTTTTCTCTTCACAATGGGTGTCTCATGCTTTCAGCAGGACTTGGGGAGTGTGAAGTTCCTATGTAATCCTATTTATGATGTTCTTGCGTTGCCTACACAGACAATATTCCTGTGCCAAAATGTGTAAATCAGCCTTATACACCGCTGGAGCCTCTCCTGAGGTCCTCAGGGGGCTCCAACCACATGGGCAGGCTGTGTGCCTTGTGCTGCTGTGGGGGCACGTGGCACCTCTCTTTTGGGAAGTGCAATTCTGCGGGGCCCTGAGGAATTACAGAGCCCTGTGGAAACAAACATATTTCTCCTGGCACCAGCAGAAAGCAGATGTTAACCTGATCAATTATCGATGAGACAGAAGGACAATATGCAAATTGTAATAGACTACAAGCAGCATCTTGTATGTGGTGAAAAATAGAAAAGGAGAGGGAGCTTTGGTAGATGAAACAGAAATAAAAAATATACAGGCGCATGAAGCACTCAGTATTCCAGGATATATTTCTGCAAAACAGTAAATGAGCCACAATTCACTATTAAAACTGAAATGCGTTTTGCTGGCTTTACTCAGCCCACTAATTGCCCATGAAAATTCAGGTCTGGTATTTGACACATTAATTACTCAAAAAACATTTACACTAGGGTTTGCAGAAAGGAACAAAGAGAAAATGCAACTGAGAGAATAAAAAGCTGGAAAGCGAGGGGAGGAGGATTTTAAGACAAGTCTTTTGATGCATTAATCACACGATATTCTCTGGGGCCAAGTGCTAAGCGCTGGAACACGTGGAATTGAGCAAATGCCCATTAGCTGGACGGAAACAGAGTGAGGAATGGCAGCTACCCAGCAGGCATGGTCACTGCCACCCCCACCACACCACTCGTGCTCAAGAGTTTGGGAGATGTAGAGGGTGAAACATCCTGGAGTGCAGAGACCTTCGGGAAGTGTCCACTCAGCCACTGCATTTCTCCAGGGATGCAAGGAACCGCTGATGTCACAGCATTATTCCCACCAGGTGTCTCTGACTGTCCTCTGCAGGGTTGTGTCTTGGAAATGCTGACTTTTGAAATGTAATCACTGCTATCAGGGCATTGCCTACAGCAGACTTATCACCACCTCCTAACTCTAAGATCCCAGGCACCAGTGGAGAAACTGGGTGGTAAATCTAGAAGAGAGGAAAGGAACGTGAATGATGTGCTGGTGATTACACCTCATTACAAAACCAATGCCATTTACATAGGAGTAAATAAGAGCTTAGGGGAAACTTGGTCTTTATGAAGCCTCCGAGGAATAAAAATGAATATTTTTTTCTCTCCCAGGTTCTATTGATTGCAGTGTAAAGAGTATTTATATTGTGTGCCAGAAAGGAGGGAGGGAGGTTGGTTGCTGTGAGGAGAATTAAGGCGTGAGTTACTATTGAAATTAGTACTCTTTATCGACTCAACCCAGTCATCTCCAACCATTACAGTTTCACAGAAATGTTAAACTGCTTTAAAACTTTCATTTCCCCTTTAAAACTAAATTACTTTTGTGTTTTCTCTAGCAGTAGTGCCACCATAAGGCAGGCAAGTTACAGTAGAGCAAACATATAAACAACAATCAAGGCATAATTACTAAATGGGAATCACACTTTCTAATGCTGCTTCTCCCAGCCCAGCTCTGTGTGTACTGTAATGGAAACTCTCTCCTGCTATTTGCAATTGAGTTCTTCAAGCAGATGTCGGATATGCTTGAGCAGTTTGGGATTGTCTGGTTCACTGATTATGCAGTTCAATCCAAAGCTCTTTTACTTTTTCTCTTAAATTAAGAAAAGCCCTTTTTAGGGATAGATGGGAAACTGAATAAAATAATAAAACACATGAATATTTCTTCTATTACCTGTAGCTTTTACTGAAAATTGAAATCTTATTTTGGATTGCAAGATTCACTTTCCTCATTTTTCTACCATTACCTGATGTTTCTGTCTCAGTCATGAGCATTAATCTAAATTATGATATGCTTTCTATGGAATGACACAACCAAATTCATCTTGGGCAAGAAAGACTATGATCCCCTAAACTCTGCTTTACAAAATATGAATTTTGCTTCCGTTTCAGATAGCTTTTCAAAATCTGTGGTGCATATCCCATTAGAGCATAGCTTCTGAACTTTCCAAGATTTATTCATCACAAATCACCCTATTCCTGTTCATCTTTTGATATTTGTCCTTAGAAAGAATTCACACTGTGCAAGCTCGAAAATGCATAAAACTAAAGTAAAGGGTCACAAATCACGTGGGCTTTCAGGTACCTCTAGATACCACAGCATCACAGCTCTCTGTCAGAGCTTCTCTCTAGACAGAGGTTGTCTTAAACTTTGATTGCAGAATTCAAAAATTACCATTGCTGTAAAATATTGAGCTGCATACTTTTAGTCTCATTTATTTCTATTGTTATAGAGCTTAAAGCCCTAATCAAACAGCCAGCACACCATTTGGCAAGGCGTTGTACATTAAAAGGGGAAAAAATATTCCTGTTCTCAAAGAACTTCAAATTTGCATCTCAAGGGAGAAATAGAGGAGAGTAAGAAAAAAAATCTAAACAGTACGAGAGATGCAGTGGTATTGGGACACCAGCAGGTAGCAGTGGGATTTGTGTGGTTTGTGTGTTTGCTCCTCGTTCCAAGGGGTATTTGGAAATACACTTGGTAAATGGTTGGGAGGCAACAGAACTGGTGCTAAACTTTCTTGGGTAGGAGCTGATATGTTAAGAAATAACAGATTAGATATTGGTGACAGCAACAAGCATCATCCTGACTTTGTTGGGCGGAGCAGTGTTAATCCAGGGCTGACCCAGTCTGGCCAAATTTCCAATATCTGTACCCAGTTGTAGAGGATTCCATGGTTTAATAGGAGGTCGGAGTTCAGAGTTTGCTAAGCAGTGAGCAGGACTGGCTTGTGGTTTGGGTGCCTTGCACCAGGACTGGGGATGGAGCTGGGATGGAGAATGGGGTTTGCTGCTCCTGCTGCCACGGTAGGGTGAGAAAGACAGAGTCGGTGACTGCTCCGTGCAAACCAAGGCTCCTAATCCCTGTCACAATGCGTGCCATGCACTGGACACCCCTGCCAAGGGCTCAGACTTTCCAGGGCTCTTCCCTTGACAGAATAAGCAAATTAACCGTGGCTATTTTGCCACCTTATTCTGCTGCCCTCCACAACTGCCTGCTCTGCCTACAGCAAGCACTCTCTGCCAGCTCAAAACTTCCGAGGTCAGGAGTCCCAGTGCAGCTCTGGCATCTTCAGTGCCTGGGTGGTGTGAGCCCGGTGGGTGGAGGAATGTGTTCAAAACACTGGGAAAGACAGTGTTACAGTATTTTTGGGGACTGCCTTTCCAGGTGAGCCAAAAACTATGCTGTTCTCAGCCACCATTGCCTGTTATTCTGGGATTGGGGAAGGGGGCCATTTCTTTCCTGATCAATATTTTTCAGCAGATGAAAAGATAATTTCCGTTTTCTGGGAACACAATTGCAGTCTAACAATTCACTGAAGAAAACTTCAAAAATCAGCTAAACATTGTGATCAGTTGAGCCCAGAGTTTTCAGATGCTGTGTTTCACCTCATAAAGATGGATGAAAGGAACTGAATATCTCGGTTCTTCAATCTGTTCTTAAATCTCCATCCCAAGTGCAGTCAGATATAATCACGATGCCAATACTGGTAATTTATCATTAAAGTCACAAATAACCACTTGACATTGATAGAGAAAAAGAATGTCAGAGCCCATCAGCATGCCAGGCAAGAGTCCTTATGCAGAGACATTCCTCAATTAGGCATTGAGCTGGAGTAACTCGGACTTGACTTTCTCACACTTCCAGTCACAAGCACTTTCTGTGAGTGAGAGTGGAATCCTGCACCCAGCGCGTGCTGTGTCTGTGACAGGAATGCTTTGAGCAGTAACAGACAGCTTCAAAATAAATTAACACTCGCAGAAATCGGGAACTGCGGAAAGGCAGCAAATCTGCCCAGAAATGGGAAGATGGGCTTTGTTCAGAGACCACTCTCCCAGCTCTGTTTGTCCTCTGCAGAAAGTTACTTAAAAGCCTTAACAAGACTTTTGGAAACAGCTGGGCATAACCCACAAGAAAATTATTTTCTCTTTTTTTTTTTTTTTTTAGTTTTTCAACTTTGAGAAAATATTCTTGTTAAAACTGAGCTTTGTTTCACCGCTGGGAGTGAAGTGGTTGTTTCATAAGCCCTCATCTAAGAGGATCTTATGCAATAACTGAAACTAAATTCAAGGGCAGTAAAGGAACCCAAGGAAATGTGCAGCTGGACATAGCGAGATGTAGAGGGAGACTGCCTATAATTTATTTTGCAGTGTAATTGCTGTCTGATAGTCTCTAAGGATCTCTGTGTACTTTGATCTCTACAGAGTTGGGAGCCAAACCTAATGCTGCACATATATATGCAAATAGATATAAACTTTAATGTTCAGGGGCATTGTGTCATTCACAAAATATAATGAGCCAAATTATCCTTTTCTTATAGCGTGAGGCCAAAATTCAGCAAAGCATAGCAGCACACACTTAACTTTCATTCTGAAGGCAATGACACTTAGGTACATGCTTAAAGCTTTGCTGAATCAGACTGGACTTAAGCATCTGCTTCCACTGAGATGTTCACTGGAGGCAGTTGTTTATTTGGAACTTAAAATACTGTTCTATTCAGAGTAATGGAAATTACAGTATTTCTTTCCTTTCTGTCTGGAAAAGAAGCATGGGAGAAAACCCAGTTTGTTCCTCAGACAAGCCCATTTTACGAAAACATCAAAATGGACTGTGTGACCCCATAAAGAGTGTGCTGCTCCTCCGAGGTCTCAGACACAGGGAACAGCAAACCAATCTTGGATGAAGGCAGCAGTGAGCCAGTCGTTTGAGCTGGAACGATCACCAAGTTGCTTTCCTTTTTGACAACAGCAGTTCTTTTTAATTAAGCTGCAATATTGTCAGAAGGCCTGAGGGACGGGCAGGACACATGGCAGGGTGTGCTCCTGCAGCAGGGAGGGCCAGCAGCTTCCTGGGTTGTGTCAGGCAGCAGGTGAGGGAAGCGGTCCTTCCCCTCCGCTTGGCATCAGTGCCCGTGCATCTGGAGCCGTGTGGGCTGGGCTGGCTGCAAACACACAGGGACAAAATGGAACCAGCACAGGCACCAAGGCACCAGGGGCTGGATGCACCAGGGATGAGGCGAGGCTGAGGTGATTGTTCAGCCTGGAGAGGAGGAGGGCCCCAGAGGGGTTCTACAGGTGCCTAAGGTTGGACCAGGCTCTGCTCAGAGGGCACAGGGAGGAGGCAACAACCACGAGGTGGACTTGGGAAATGCTATCCAGACATGTGTAAGAGCTTTCTCCCCATGCAGGCGATCCATGAGGGTCCTTGGAGGTATCCCAAACTGCTCTGCGTCCAGCCCTCTCTACCTACCCCTGCTTTGGGCAGGGGGCTGGACTGGAGATAACAGCAGTCCCTTCTGACCAAAATGATTATGTGGAGAAACTTATTTTTTTTTGTATAAAACACCCCTACGGTCTCACATTTCTTTTAACTTCTTTAGCAGTGTTAAATCTGCTTGTGTTGCACACATTTACCACAAGTCAGCACTTTTGTCACTGTCTTTGTGTTTAAATGAAGTGTTCCGACCTGGAGCCATTTGGTGAGAGAGGAGAAGTAATTATGCACCAAGCTCTTGTCGACTGCAGATTTCCCGCTCATTTTTATGTACCTAGTGATAATCTAACTCTCATAAAATTTAAGCACTGCTGCATTGCTAGCATTTCCATTTTGCTTGGTGAATTTTTTTTGTTAATACTCTGTTGCCAATTTACTTTAAAGAGAAGCCAGAGTCTCCTTTTACAGATAACATGTCTAAATTTTTCTTTTTTATGATAGCATGTCTAAATTTTGTTTTGATACTCTCAAAAACACTAAATTGGGTGAAAAAGTCACTGGATTTTCTTTTATAATGTTCCTCCCAAAGCAGTCAGTTGGATTATTATTCATCTGCTGACTTAAAAGTAATGTCACTCCCTGAAACTCCTTGTTCAGGCAAACTGAATTATTCCTGACAAGGATTCATCTGTGCCAGTACCGAACATTGAACAGTCATTGAAAGAATATGGAGATTTAGCTGCTTCTTTTAACATAGACAGGGTAATGAAAGCCCGTCTCACCTGTGCACTGCAGAATCCATGAGTAATTAAGGTAACCAGCCTTGATTTGTATTTGGAAAAGCTGAGTGCTTGTGAGTGGTGCTCAGAGAAATGATCTGTAAATGAATGAATACAACTACATCGGTATTCAGCATTATTTGCTGCCACAGAGCGAAATGAAGGAGAAAACAAAAATATGGAAATGAGAAGAGTAGGTAATGTGAGAGACATCAGAAGGACAAAATCTTCCTGAGCAGTGTAAGAGCAAGGACAATTTCTTTCTATCTTCTTCCCTCTGCAATAGAACAGTTGATGTTCTTTGTTAAAATAACCTCACAATCACTTTTTAATTAAAGCTTATGTATATGCAAAAATTTGGAAATTTTGTCAAACACTGGGAGATCTTCTTTCAGGAGATTTCCAAATCACACCTGTATGATAAAGAAATAGGGGTGATTATACAAATTTATCCACCCTCTTTGAACACAGACTCATCCTTCTTCTCCTCTTCTGAGGCACATTTAAAAATAAACTTTCCCTCTCTATCAGATTGCCACTTTACTAATTCAGGTTTAGGACTCTGTCTGTGCATTTGTACAATACTTATCACATTGAAAACAATTGAAACACACCATTGAAAAGAAATCTGTAGCTGTGATACAAGCAACATCCTTAGAAGTACAGTGAAAACAGCCAGCTCTCATGTAAAACCTGGCAGGACAGGTCAGCACTGCTACTGCTGCTCTAGGGAGCAAAGGAGGAAACCAAGTCAGACAGAGAAATTACTTGGCTGCCCACCAGACAAGTCAGGAGCAAGACCTGAAGCTTCACCTGTGTAGATGAGCCCAAAATTTTTCAAGTCCACTTCTAATTCTGGCCACATTTGTACCTGTACATAGTTGTGCTGATTTCTGTCTTTAAGCTTCATAGCACGAGTATCACCTTTGTCAGTGCACCCACTGCTAAACTCTGTCCAGCTGATAACTAATGGGGCAATAAAAAGTCTCCACCACTATTAAACTCCACATTCCTAGAAGGTCAAAGCCTAGAGGACTTCATAACTAGGTCCACATAAAACACCAAGCTTCCTCCTATTCCTACACTGCGTTAGCCATTAGGTTATTTCTGTGCTGTATCCTCGAGAACTGCAGGTACTCACCAGTACTGTGAGCATCTGAGAGAGCAGCGAGGCTGGGCACTCCACAGTCCCCCAGCAGCTGCAGCTGTGCCTGGGCTGAGGTTAATGAGCTGCATTTGTACAGCCCATCCCTGAGGGCAGCCACCGAGGGAGGTTCTGAAAACCCAGTGGCTTTTATATTTTGTTCCAAGGATGAGAGAAAAGCGGTGCTCATAAAGATGAAGAGAGGAACAGCAGAAAGAGTCTGGGTTTAGGGAAATCTCTGAAAGTCAAGTTGGATAATCAAATGAATTTGTAAGGTTGGATTTAATCTGAGAGGATGAGCTGACATTTTTGACACCATGAGTTTGTGTCACGAGGCGAGGAGAGCGAGCTGTTCGGGCTGTGCTCTGTAAATGGCAATCACCAGGGTCTGGTCTCTTTTTCTGGCACGCTATTTCGGGACTTTTAGACACACCAGTTATGTTAACATGTGGTTGACGGGTGTGACGAGTGAGTCTGGAGAACCTGTGAGTACACAAAGTTCTTCAAGTGCTCATAGCCTCAGGTTTGGTCCTGAGCTCTGTCGATGACAAATCTCTGACCTACCGTATACATTCAGAAATTTTCTTTCAAACTATTAGCTCCAAAACCAGTCAGGGAATGGGAAATTCACACTCCATTTTCTTAAAAGTAAGAAAATTTCTCACTAAGGGCAGAGTAAATCTATGTATTTGCCATCCTTTAGACCTTCTGAAGCAATTTCAGACTATCCCCTTGGGACACAATTTACTAACCTAACCATCTGGGTAAAACATTCACCTCCAAGAGAGCCTGTAACTTTTGGCTATTACATTACTTATGTAAGGTGGCTGATGTGTGATTATTTTTCACATGTTAAATATTTTCAATAGGTCAAGCATTACTTGGGTATTTCAAAACCCCTTTCCCTTTCCTTCACAGATGCAGTGACGGCTTCCCCTGCAGAACTAAAGTGCTGTGGTAGAAAAGATGTTGCTCGGACACCAAGGGCTGCTTGGCAGCCAAGTTGTGCCAAAGCAAATCTAAACGAATCACCACTACAGCACACTTTGATAAACTCTTTCCTTTTCCAAACCGACTGGCATTTGGCAATTTCAAGCAATGTGACCCCCTACTGGAGCTATCTGGGCTTGTTCTCTCCAGTTTTTAGTTATTAATACAGACACTTTAGTTATCAAAGATTTGACAGGAATGAAGGATTGACCTCCTGCGATTGAAGATGCAGACAATCTCAGCTTGTTAAAATAATAAATGGGCACCTGTCAAAGAGACACTCTGAGCAAATGTGGCCCCTGTAGATATCTCTATTGTAGATTTTCAAAAACTCCTTCTGCTTCCTTGTATGGATATTAATTAATAATAATATTTTCTTTTATTGAGATAGATGGAACTGCTAATTACTGCTTCCCCATGAATCCCTCACTAGTACCATTTATCCTGTAATAATTAAACATCTCAAGGCAAAAAAAAATGGTTGGTTAGAAGTAGTTAGTAGAGATTTAAGTGCTGGTAAAGAATTGGCACATAAATTACTGCAAAGAAGGATGTAGGATCTAGCTCTAAAGCGATCAGAAATAACAATGCAGGACCAGGAATTTTGTTGGGCGCCACTCTGAACAAAGCAAAATGCCTGATGCTGGAAATGCAGCGTCAAAACCCCAAAGGTTTATGATCCCTTGGAGCCCAGCGCACAGCCTCAGCAGGCAGGAGCAGGGCTCCTGGGTGGAGCACAGCTCCCTGGAGTGGAGCAGAACCCATGGGGAGAATTAACACATCATCATTGATATTCCTGTTCTGAAATACCTGCAAAAAAGAGGATTTCCACCCAGTCTGAGATAGGGGACCACCTTTGTGGAAAGAGTTTCATTTTGTAAAGAACAAATGACCTTCAGCTAAAGGGCTTGGGTCACACCAACTAAGAAGTTACCATTTCCTTTGCTTTAAGCTGCTGTTCTTCCCGTGAATTTCAGTGACTGCGGATGGACCTGCACCTGCTCCTTTAACGTGAAATAAAGTGGGTTCACGTAGAGCACCTTCAGGGCTCACATTGTGTTTGAGGAGGCTGAGGACAGCAATTTTCCTCTCTTGGCTATTATTGCTTCTTGTAAGTCCCAGCCCCAAGCTGAGTTCCACAAGACAGAATCACAAAACAGTCAAATGACGCACACGCAGCGTTGGCGAAAATGGGCTGAAGGGGGCTGCAATAGGGAAACTTTAGCAATTCATTCACTTGTGTTCTGTGCAAAGAAATACCTGTAACTAAAGAATAAGGAAGAAAACATTAGTGGAGTTCTCTCAGGAATCAATGTGGTGGCAGAAATCAGACCATTACCTTCGAAATACTGAGAATAGGACCTGAATAACCTTTTTAACCAACTGAGGACAAAGGAACTGACTCCAGTGTTCATTAGTCTAGCCAATAAAAAAGTATCACTGCATCAGAGTCTTACTAAGATTGATGGAGATTGAGGCACAAATTTGATTTTTGTCTATGGCTAATAAAAAATCATTTACCACTTCCCAGCCAGTGCAATATCTTTGGAACTAAAACTAGACTTGGAACTCACTCAGTGAGTATATCATGATCTTCAAGAAATATCTAAAGTTCTTCATTTATCAAAGTATTTCTGATAGTTTCCAAGATAGAAAGGTTTAAAACAGCCTTGTGACTATCACATGTGTCTTGGGGAAAGAAGGAAGAAAAGTTCCAATATCCTCAATATGTTTTTTCAGACTTGGGATTCTGTATTAAGGACTCATATAGGCTAATTTTGTACTAATGTACTTATTTGTAGGCGTTTTGGGGAAAAAATAATGATTTACCCTGGTTTCAAAGCAAGCTCATATTTTATCTATCTAATCATAGACTGTAATTATTTTAATATTCAGCCTAACCCTACAGAAAATCATAATTGTGAGTTTGTAAATTGTATTGTAAATTAAATTTATAATCAGCCATCTTAGCTTGATTTAAGTCTATTGTTAAATTACAGGGGCCAATGGTTTGGACTAACCATCATGGTGACTTTGTTCCTTGGGCCTGGCTGCATCTCTGTTAAAGTACCCAAAATGTGCAGGAGCCCAAGCCACACCCTCAGACAGGATGTAGTATCTCTCCTCCAACAGGAAGAAGTTAGTTAGGCTCCTAAATTTGTTTCCTGACTTTTGTTAGCTTTACCACGATGCTTTGTCCTCCTTTTCATCAGAGACTGCAGGCAAACAATTTTGTTTTTTCAGCACCGGTTCTTAGCAAACTGTACAAAGTATAAAATGTAAAGTTGCAAGTCATATCAGTAAGATCAAAGAGCAAATAATTAATGAATGGCTCATTGTATTGCCCAAGTGAGGCTGTCCTTGCTCTGGAGCTGCACAGGTGGCTGGCAGCAACGAGGCACCCTCTGCTCAGCACTGACAGAGCTGCAGGAGAATACAGGGCAGGTTCAGTGCAGCCCTGCCTTTTTCTTCTTGCTGCCTTAGGTTATTATTTTCATGGACCTTGGCACTGTTCTGAAAGCTAGAACACAATGAAAATAAATATATATGCAGCAGCTGTATGTTTCCTGTTTCATCTTCAGAGAATGGATATTGTCACAGATAAGGAGGAGAATATAAATCATAAAATCATTCGAGTGTGTTACCTTACCAGTGCCATCTCTTTGCTACTGCACTGTCTTCCATGGCACTGATTCCCTTGGTTTGGAGGAAAGCAGCAATTTCTGCTTCTCACTTCATCAGCTGTCTAACCAGGCAAGGTTTTAAACCCCCAAACACTGTACTTGAAATTCTAGATCTGCTGAATACAATGCAGAATTGCCATAGCCTTCCCTGAAACCGAGAATTTGTATTTTAAAGCATGAATCTAAATAGGGTGGAGGGATTTTTCTTACAGCTTTCTTGTAGCATCCATTTTTAGCATAAAAGCCTCCGATGAGATCCCATTCCATACTGGCAGAAGCTGCACCATCTCTCAGTATCAAAACAGGACCCACCCAAAAGATCTTACAGATGGGCAAGACAGACTGACAAGGAGTATTAGAAAAGTACTGCTGTGTTACCAGTTCCTGCTGCGTGTCTTCCTAGCAGCACAGAGTTCTTGAGTGAGATCTTGAAGTCAAAACTGTCTTAAGTATGAATGAAAAAGTTTCATCTGAAATTACAAATCAGCTCTTCAGCATATCAGGCATAGTTCCTTTGATATCAATGACCTAGCAAAGAATTACTTCAGCTGAATATACCTGACCTGTTCATCCTTTGATTTCACAATGGAACCGCTCAGGCACTGCCAGGGATCCTTTCCTTCCAGGTGTGTGGGGCACTGCAGGGGATGCCCTCCCTCCTGGCCATGGGGAGGAGGGAGCACATCCACAGGAAGTCTGCCCACGAAGCAGAACTGGCTCAAATGTGCATCTAGTGTTCTCATATCAAGCACTGGATGGTAATAATGGTAAGCACTGGAAATAATGGTAAGCACTTCTGTCCCCAAAGTAAAGCTTACAATGTCTCATAAACTACCAAAGGAGGATGAATGCAGATGTAAAAAAAATTCTGTTTGATGGCCAGAGGATTCTGTGAAGGCTTCTGCTGCTGGAAGCATCGAGTGGGAGTAGTCCATGTTTGCAGATCTACTTCTCGTTCTCTGTGATGGAGAGAAGAAACACTCAGAGATGATTCCTAAAGTAGGACTCAGCACCCAGGATATTCCCCCATACGTCAAAAGTGCTGTTTAAAGTCTCACATTGCAGTGTTATGATGTCTGAGTATCTTTTTATTTCTTTTCTTCTCTAACAAGCACTGATAGACCAAGTCCTTTCTTTGGCACTAGGACCAGATGGAGTTTCTCTGCTCTTGCGTTGTCTGCTTAGCTGGGATCTGGCAAGGCTCATCTAAAGTGCTAAAAAACCAATAAAATCTATTCAACTCTTGGTTCCTCTTGCAGACTAGAGCCATTGAAGTCTTTTTGCTCTGAGGCCATAACCCCTCCAAGACAATGACTTTGGTCACTAAACCTTTTCTAAAAGTGCCAGAAGAAAAGAAACACAACTCACTTATGTGATGATCTTGTAAATTGAGCTGTTTCATGTTATTCTGAGGGCAGAAATAGCAAGGCTGCTGTTTCATTGCTAGTTCCATTTGGCTAGTGAGAGGCAGTGAAAGGCAGGCCACGTGGCCATTTGTCTTGTTTTATGGCTTGAAAACTTGCATTGAGCTACGGACGGTTCTGATTGCTTTCATCTTTATGGGGGTTGTTAATCTAAGGGCAGAGGTTGCATATCCTTACTTTAAGCATTGATGAAAAGAATTGACTAAAACCCAGTTGTTCTGAAGTGGTTTAAAGTGTCACCCATTTTTCACTGCCCCTCTTTTTTTTTTTTTTTTTTTCTGTAGGAATTCTGAAATCTATTCAGATCGCATAAAGTCCAAACAAAGGGAAGCCAAGTGTTTTAGTGCAGTGCCCAGCATGCCTTGCAGATGGGTTATAATAAGATGAGAGCTGTCTTTGTCAGAGCTGAATCCATACTTTTCATGTACAACCTTTACAAATTGTGCCCATGTGGCAGAGTTTGAATTACTTTTTTTACAGCTCTAGAAAACAAATGCAAAAATCTTTCAAGTGCATTCAAAGTCATTACGGTTCTTTGCTGAACTGAATCAATTGTCGTAACCTCTGTGGGTGTGTAAAATATGAAATTACCATCACTCTCGTAGTCTTTCTGAGTTTGTAAATTAGAAGGAATTGATTATAGGTGCTTTTGGAAAGGACTCTGGTGTATTAAAAGTGTCTTGATGACAAACAACAATATATTATTTGTAAGATCTTGCTTGATGAAACTGTCTTGTCCACTAATGGCTGTTTGTCTTTGTTATTGTTCTGACTTGCCTTCTAACAAATTGATGTGTGGGCTGAGATTTATCATGTGATGGCTGGAGGAAACAGGAGACTTTGCCCATTAAAGTGGTTGTAATACTTGTTTTATTTGATCATTTCAGATATTTCGAAGTTAGTTAATGTCAATATTTTCCAGTGTAGTCATTCTGTCCCCAAGAACCAATTTTTATAAATAGTTGCTGTAAATTTATTTTTAAATTAATAAAATAGTCTGGTTTTCACTCTACCTATTCCTCTATTCACATATTTTGTTCAGAAGTTCTATAAGTTATGTTGCAGCATTTTTCTTAATGTATTAAAATTATTCCATGGTTTGCTATTTTCTTATCTCTTTTTTTGTTTGTTTGTTAGTTTTCTGTCATATTTTGAACAATCTTAATACATATACTGGAAAATAATTCTTTGATTTGGGCTTTGTAATGTTTTAATTCTAAACCTTCAGCTTCTTATTAAAAAAATGTGTTCTGCCTGATTTTATTAGAACTGAATTGCTGTTCATTCATTTTCCAGTGCACAAATGGCATCTCATGTTTTCATTTGGCACTATGAAATACAAGGAAAATGGAAGACAAAATGGGAGAGAGCTGAAATCATGTATGTTGATATTTTATATACATACATATGTATAATTGCAGTTTGGTTTAAAGTTGGGCTGGTTTGGATTTTGAATAGTTGGATACCGATAATACTTAGAGAGAATATCCATAGGTGAAAACCTGCTTCTCTGCCTTTTTTTTTTAACAACTCCTGCCTTTCTCTGAACACCAACTAAGTGACCATGTGAGCTTTGACACACTGACCCATTCTGGTAATTCTTTATGGGCTGTTTGCCCAAAGAAGTGCAAAGAAATTTCATGGGCCATAAGTAAATTAATACAACAGAAATGTCTTTTAGAAATAATTATATCATTAAATATATATTTTCCATGTTCTCCACTGTGATGCAGTAGGACCTTATACATAGCTGTGGGATTATGATTTACATCCTGTAAAAGCAAACTTTAGGAACTTTGAAACCACACATTACCTTGCTGTAGTTTAATACATCCTGTGAATCCTCACAGCAGAAGAGCCAAAACTATCCACGGGGAGATGTTAACTTGGACATCATGGGATTTCTCAGGGTTAGAATCACATTTCGTGCATCACATCGTTGGGAATCAGCCCTGTTGAAAATTCCCGGTGGTAACACCAAGGGGTTAGGATATAAAAGACTGAACAACAATACTTGGAAGGAACAGAGAGAAATCTGCTCTGTGCCATATGGGAAGTCTAAGATGTGTCAGGTTGTTAAAGATGATATTCCCATGTTTTTCATTGAAGCTTTTGGAGGGAGATGTAATGGGAATAGATGAACAGAGGAGTATGGTTTTCATCAGGTGGGTTTTCTCTGTGTTGGATCAATTGTGTGTGTGTGCATCAAATGACTGCATATATGTTGTGTGAACATATGCAATGCATTTAGTTTTTCACAGACAGAAAAATAGCTGTTACAAACTGAAATGAGGCATTCATTAAGACAGGAATTAGTCTTAGAAGAGTACAGTGTATGTTTGAATTTGACAGGGAAGGGCTTAAAGACAGTTGCAACGGCAACAAAGGGAGGATCTTGTCACTGAATCATAGAATTGTTCAGGGTGGAAAAGACCTCTAAAATCATTGAGTTCCCCCAGCACTGCCAAGGCCGCTACTAAACCGAGTTCCCAAGGGCTACATCTGTGTGGTTTTCAAGTCCTTCCAGGGTTGGGGACTCCACCACTGCTCTGGGCAGCCTGTGCCAACACTTGATAACCCACTCTGAACCTCCCCTGGTGCAGCTTGAGGCTGTTTCCTCTTGTCCTATCGCTTGTCTCTTGTGAGAAGAGTCCAACCCCCACCTGGCTACAACATCCTTTCAGTAGAGAGTGATAAAGTCTCCCCTGAACCTCCTCTTCTCCAGGCTAAACACCCTCAGCTCCCTCAGCTGCTTCTCAGTCTTGTGCTCCAGACCCTTCCCCAAATCCTTTCCCTTCTCTGGACACACTCCAGCCCTTCAATCTCTGTCTTGTCATGAGGACCCCAAAACTGACCCCAGGATTCAAGGTGCAGCCTCACCAGCGCCGAGTACAGACACTTTTAATGCTTCCTTGGCATTGTAAGCTGACAAGGCAGTGAAAATGGTGACAGGTGGGGCTTTTACAGATCTACTAGGAACTGTGCCAAAATTCAGACAAGTTCTAGTTCAAATGGCAGCTTGCGCCCTCAGATGACAAATTATACCTGGTCAGCACAAGAACTGAAAACAAGCATGACAACCTTTTTTTTTTTTTCTACCTCTGGGTTCTTTATGAAACCAAAATACTGCTTTCTTGGAGTTTGTTTGGGGAAAAAAAAAAAAAAACACCACAACATAAACCAGCAGCAGTGATAAATGTCCAGGCCACTAAGTCCAACTGACCAATTCAGAGGGGTCATCCAGGTGTTCTTGTCAAGGAACAAATAGATGATGCTTCCCTGCATGATCCTTAGTTACTCCACGCAGTGCCTCGCTGAAAAATTTCAGCATGTAATAGCTGTCACTCCTTTCAAAACCGTAAGCCTGTGATGTCTTTATATAGTGCAGCAGTGCACTGTGGCAAGCTTTATGGTTTTGACAATATATGCCTTTGCTCTTCTTTAAAACAAAAAGGGTATTGTTGAAATCCCTGTGGCTTTATTACATACAAGTGGCAAGCTCTTTACTTTTTCAGTAATCCACATCTGTCAGCCACTGCTTACGAGATAGCCCAGGGGTTATCTGCCCTTTGTTATTGCTGTGATTCCTTTCATTCGTTTGCTTGCCCAATTTAATAACAAGGAGAGATCCAGCTTCTTGATGATTTTGTTGGCATAACACCAAGCTCATCGGCACTTAATGCCAAGGCAGTGCTGTGGTTGCAGCTCTGTGTGTTGGAAGCTGCTATATTGGGTCAGCATCTTTGCTGAAGCATCTTGCTGTTTGGTTTATTCTTTGTTCTTCCTCTGTTGCTCAGTAGTTGTTGTGCAGCAGCCATGTGGGCTTTATCATCTCAGAGAAATGTTTTGTAAAGCAACAAAATTTCCTCTGAGTGTAATGAACCATTCTGTTATGTGAATTTTGGGGTTTTGTCTGTCTAAATGTTTTAAATATGAGGGGATACCACTGCTGTAGTTCCTTGTTGCCTACCAGCATGCAGGAAAGCTGTGATACATAAATAACAGATGCAGAAGAGAACAGAGCAGAAAATTGCCAATTAAAGAACATTGTATAACAACTCCTCCATCTGGGTCACCAGCAGGGTTTGAACCCAGAGCGTGCCCTGCTGCAAACACGGGGAGGCTGACAGCCTCTTCTGCAGCACCCGGGGAGAGCCATCAACAATAAACCTGCTCTCACTTGTGCTGCTTCCCTGCTGGGGATGGCCAAGGAGGAGTTTCTCACTTAAGTAGCACCACGCAATAAAAATTTGGCCAGTTTGTTTTCTAGTGCAGTCACAGCAAAACATCTCTCCAGACAATCGTTTCCTGACATTTAGCAGGAATGGGTTTTTCCTTCCACAGGTGCAACCATAGTAACTAATTTCTTTTTCTAGAAGTGTTGATGTACATTGAGTTGATGATGTGTGAATGTTTCCCACCTTCCTGCAGGTGCTGTTGCTCACCTTCATGAACGTTTTTAGCTTTGCTGATGGGTACCTACTCCTTTCTGGCTGCACTGTTTAACAGCCATCAGCAGGCTGCCTAAGAACAAGCAGCTGCACGAAAAGTACTGAAAAAAGGAGTGTGAAAGGCATTTCCCTTCCTCCCACATGTACCGTCCTGTCTGTAGTGCTTTACAGAGATTGCTGTCTTACAGAGGGGAGTTTCCTGTAGTCATTGGTGCTGGGGATTTCTCTGATTCCACAAAAACTGATCTGGACACTGCTGGTAATGGTTATAGACAAAAACTAAGTCACCCACCTGTTTCTTTCCAAGAAGACAAGCAGTCATCAGTCCTGCAAAACAGATACACTTCAAACTGCCAGTTTCTTGTCTGGGGAATGCCAGGAAGTAACTCTGCTACCCGTGCTTCCCACAGCCCTGATACACTGACAGACATCCCATCAGGTAACCCCCAAACCATCTCCTCCTGACAGAACTGCCCTTGAGTGCCTGAGCAGCTCTCAGAGCGTGGGTTGGGTTGCTACACTGAGAGTGGGGGCAATGCTTTTCACACTCCCCTCAGAAGAGGGTTCCTGGCACATCAGAGGGGAAGGTTCCTACAAATCCCAGTGTCAGGCTGAATACAAGGACAACTTGGCAGTTGTACACCAGCAGAGGTGTTAGCCTTCATTGTCAGCTCTCAGAGTGATTTACAAAATAATTTTAAAAATTCATGAGCCTCCTTCTTTATAAAGCATTGTTGTGAAGTTGAATGTTTTATTACACAAGGCAACCATCATTCACTGCTAGGGAAGGGTATGTGACTGCTGTTTTGAAAGGCCGGGATGCTGGGATGGTTGGTATTGGAGAGAAGGAGTTCTGGCACTGTGTTTAGTGACTAATTACCTCCATAACACTTTCAGACCTGGACCTTCTAAGAAAGGACTCCTGATGTTCAGACCAGTTTTTCAGACTTCCTTTCTGTGTGCGCACCATGGCTGTGATATTTTTTTTTCTTTAGTCACTTTTTTCCTTATGATTATTAATTCATTCTCATAAATTAAAAGCTGCTGTAGTTTGAAATATCTGTCTTCAAGGTCAGGTGCAAGTTTTCTATGTGGTTCATTGTGACTGTAGCTGCCCACCCAGAGCAGAGCAGGGCAGCACAGCTCTACTGAGCTTTGCAGGCAACTCCTTCTCAGTCAATAATAAATAAACACAGTGGAAAAGAAAAGCAATTAGTTCCTTTTTTGTAGCAGTGAAGTAATACCAGAATTACCTTTGCAGATAATAGGCTCTAAGCTTTGTCCTGAGTTTGCAAGACCTCAGGATCAAGACCTGTCAGGCCCACCTTGTCTGATCTCTACCTGGTCTGCCTCTGCTTTACTTGGTTTAGCTGGGATGGCAATTTCTAGAATTGATCAGGAGTCTGTCTCTGGTTTTCCTTTGTTTGTCTGTGATGAAGATTGCATTTTTATACAGACAGTAGTAACAAGCAGGTGTTCTGGGTAGAATGGGATATTTATGACTCCAGCACAAGGATGCAGTGTAGAGAAATACAGGCTTGCTATGACAGCAGGGATGAGAAGGAGGTGCAGGATGCAGCAGGGAGGGGTGAAAACATACAATATAAGAGATGGGGTACAGAATTGACTCTGGAGACACAGCAGCTGTAAACAATTCACTAGTGATCAGTTAAAAAACATGCAAGATGGTCTTTGTCCTCTTTACCCACAAACAAGAATTTGACTGTAACATATTCTACATTACTGTGTGATCTTGCAATAAGAAATAAAATGCTTGCCTGCCATGTTAAGAGGTGACTGGCAGCTATGCAAACCTGCTCACGACACTAAAATCCAAAGCCCCAAGGATAATTTAAAAATTACTGCCACATCTCCATGAGTCATGTAAACCCACTCAGCTGCACTGAATCAAACATGTTCTGGTCAACTAGAGCTTGAGCACAGCCCGTGGAACAGGATTAATCATGATAAGGACCATAGCTTGGGTTTTATTTCTTTGTCCTTTATTGGAAAAGCAACCTTTCCCCTACAATTTATTAGTTTAAAGCCTGGTATTGACCTAAATTTGAGATAGTATTGGCAGAATATAACTCTGTGCCTCTGTGGTTACTTACAGCACAAACACCTGCACATTCTCATTTTTCAGCATGTCAGTCCTATGCTTTGGGCCCCAGCTGAGCCCCCTCAGCTGCCCATCCACTGGGACTCCCACCCCGGGGCAGCCACCCCAGGCTGGCACAGACCAGTCCAGCACTCCCCTGGCAGGATTCCCTCTCCCCCTAGCTCAGGGGATGGGGACCCTGCTGGCTTAGTGCTCTGAACACGGCGTGTTAAGCACTGGAAAATGGGTTCTTGGTCAGTCTTCAGGGAACAGCACTGGCTGCATCCTCTGAGTTTTATCATTCCTGCAGACAAGGTGCTGGTTTTAAGCAGGTCTGTACCAGCCTGTTTGTGTGCAGCAAAGGGGTTGTTTGTGAGCTTTTGTTAACTACTCCAAGAGCTCAGGTGATGGCACAGTAAGATTTGACAATGATCAGAGTCTTCACTTTGTTTTTTTGGTAATTGAAACTGCTAAACATCCCCTCTAAGATTTTCTTTTATTATTTCTGACCTTTGCAATACTTGAGCTTCAACAGCCAGCCAGAAGAGAGGTGCATCTCCCCAGGGCATGGGCAGGCTGACAGCGCTTGAGGTACTGAGTGTTAACATTTCACACTTGAGAGACCTGGGTCTCCTCGGTCCCTGCTTCCTGCCAGGAGTGAGAGATGTGGTCTGTATTAGCATCTGATGCTGTGGTGAACTGTGAAAGCAGGTCCTTGGAGTGCCCTGATGCTGACATTGCTCACGAGAGCTGTCGGGTGCTGGCAGCTACACGGCCTCTTGTAATACTGAACAGGATCCCGTGGTTATGGTGAGGTAACAGGAGACAGTCATAAATCAGCATTCCTGGGTTTTAGCATGTGTTATACACCACTGATTTCAGCTGCTGACCACTGGTCCAGGCAATCTGCTTGTGAGGATGACAACAAGCTCATTAAAGCTTGAGGGAGGAAGGACACCTGCTTAAATTTTGCTTTAAAAGGGACAGTGACCACTCAATTATGTCATAACTACGGAGGGCAGAAGGTTAGCAACAGGCTGTGAGTACTCTTAATAGGGCAAATGTCCCATCAGGTCGATAAAAAAGGCAGAGAGAGAAGCATCTAAATCACAGTTTCAGCAGGAACAGCACTCTTTAGAAAAGACTGCAAAATAGATTCACTGAACATGAAAGTGTAGCCAAAGCAGGGCCTGTTGCACTATGGAGTGTAAGCATATTAAGCAAGGTGTTATTAACCTGGACATGCTAAAATAGCATATTTTGTGACAATGTGTAAGTATGCCCCAGTGTAACACCACTAATTAAATAAGCAACAAACACACAAATCTAAACAGAGATGTAGAAATAATGTGTAACAGCAGACCTACTATTGGGGAATTGTATACTTGCACAAATGGAGGTACTGGGAAAAAATGTGTATACAGTAAAATCTGCAGGAAAAAAGGGTATAAGAGGGTGGGAAAGTCGTATGGTGAAACAAAAAGGGATACATATGTTTTGTGTACATATTTATGTGTGTGTGTATAGACCACACAGAACAAGCAAAAAAGATGTCTGGTGAAATCAGAGTCCCAGTCCTCTTGAAAATAATAAATGGCCAGAAGAAGATTGGAGCTGCTTTTGGAGAGCTGAGGTGTGAGCAGAATCACAGGAATGATAAGAAAAGAAAGACAAAGAAGAGCTCATGGGCTTGGCCACCCTGAATCAGTGTTAGCTACTTGCACCACCCTCATGGTAGCTATACACTCACAGCTAATTTAGAATAAGATTCTTCAGGGCTATTATGAATACTAATAACTAACCTATCTTGGTAGTGGATGTTGATCTGGTGTTGCTCTGAAATTTGAAACTGGCCTGATCTCTCAGTCTTTCAAACCCACCCATCCCACGGATCTCTTCATTGCCTGGTTACTACATGCAAACACAGAGGATATGTGTGTGGATTCGGTTGCTTGAAAGGAGAGAGAAAAAAATCCAGGACATGAGTTGCTCTAGCCTTGAAAGCCAGGTCAGAGGCTCTGGGATATGGCCCATGGCAAGTTCAATTACACAGCTGAGGAAGGCAGGCAGAAAAGATGCCCTGCCTTAAGTACTGACCACAGCCAGCAGCAGGGGCAGCCAAAAAAACCCCTGTAGTTTCTGATCCAGAATCAAAGGTTTCTCTCCACTCCTCTATTTTTCCACCAGCTGCTCAGCCTCTCTCCACTTTAGCTCCGAGCACTGTGATGAATGCTGCTCATTGCAAGGAGATGTAAAGAAGGGCACATCCCCTGCCGAGGTCCCTGGAATTGACACCTTCTGTCTCGTTAGAGACCCCATCAAAGGTCAGCCTCTGGAACACAACAAACTTGGGCTTTTGTGCCACCGATTTGCAAGTGGAGAAAGGGAGGATCAGTGATGCCATGGGCACAAATTAGAGATCTGCATTTTCAAACTGGCAGTGTCCTGCCCTTCAGGAGTTCCATGTACCATAATATAACGTGTAATACGTATAATACTATTTTAAGAATGTATGTTATATATCAAAAGCATTTAACGTCCCTCTTCAATCCATTCCTCTGCCTCCTTTCTGCTTAATTTTTCTACCCCAGCACAGATTCTGAAACACTGAGCAGCTGGAGAGATCTTTTAGATAACTGCAATATTCAACCTGTCATATAAATATTCTCATAATTCGTGTTCTCTTTGCAAAATTGCTCTCATCTTGGGCAAGTATGAATTTTTATATCTGTAACAGTTATGCATTTTGGGTTTCCTTTGTAAGAGCTACTGTTTGAATTGGGAATTGGCCACCAAGACAGCGGTTCTCTACATGCAAACTGAGCTCTCATTTGTGTTTGGGACACCTTCAGATTCCCTTTCTACCCAGTCCTGTGCAGGGTACCCCACCTCTCAGACACACTTGCTCAGCACAGATCTTGTATTCATTCAAGATGCATGTATGTACTCAAAAATGTTCAGGGTTCTTCCCACCACGGGTGGGTATTATTTTCACGGAAGTCTCAAGCCGGTTAAACTGGTTGGTACCTCTGGCAAAAGGCCCAGGTATTGCTGACAGGCCGAGGTGGCAGCACCTGTGTGGGGACATGCACACCCCCATGAGCTGGCAGGGGACTGCAGAGCTCTGGGCCCATTGCCCACGTACAGATGCTCTGCCTGTTGCCATGATTGCAGGGATCACAAAGATACAACATTTCTAGGCACCGTACTTAGGGATAGACACAGGACCCCTCTGCTGTGTAACCGTGCATCTCCAGAGGGAGGAATGAGTCCCTCGTGTGACATCTCCCTGCATTTGCCTTCCTGACAAACTATTTTGCAAGTGTAGAGAGGAATGCTGCTCTTTATTCAGTCACTTATTACATGAGGCTGTGGTACTGTTTGAATCACAAATTGCATGCTAATGGCCTAATTCATAAACCATTGACATTTTTTATGAGCCCTTAACATTCAAAAGTGAAGAATTTGTGCTCAAAAAATAATTTGCATTGCAAAATTCAATAATTTAGTTTCTCATATTCATTAATGCCTAAGCCCACACCACATAACTTATCCCAGTCTCACTACACTTCCAAGCACACTGATAAAAAACAGGATACACACTAGTTCACATAAAGGGCTTCTGTTTGCAACTAACTCTTTACCTGCACTGATTGATTATATTTGTAGAGAGGAAAAATCTAGCTCTGCAGCAAGTGTGATGAATGCACTGAGCAATGGCTGCTTTGAAGCTGCTTTCTGCTCTAATCATGTTTTCCTCCAATGGCATTAACTACCATAAAATATGAGATCATAAAGGGTAACGATATCAGACAACAAAATCATCCTGCAGACTGCTAAGTCCCACAGTATTAGGGAAGGATTCATGTTTCATTAATGAAAACTTGCTTTGCTTTTGACCTGATATCACTAGTTGTTGAAACCAGACGAGAAAACTAATGATGAATGTGTAGCTCCTAAATCATCCACAAATTCCTAGTGCTGTATATCACCCCCTTTTACAGGGCGGGAAACTGAGGCACATGCAAAGCAAATATCCCAATAACTCTTGCAGGGTCAGCTGGACCTCCCTGACTCTGTCCAGACTCAACACAGCTCCTGTGGGATGTGCACATGCTAAGGTGATTGGTTCTATATAAACAAGGTTTATACATAGCTTTTTTAGGTACTGAAAGCAGAATACGTCTGTCACCCTGGGCCTCTGTCCTTCCAGAAGCACATCTGGAGGGTGTGGCCATCTATTTGTGACAGGGTTTTTAAAAGGGAGGTGATTTGGGGGGCGTCTACATGAGGTAAATACCCACATAAGGAACCCAGTCTCCCAAAAAGGATGGGTGGTTGCTTCCTGGGTAGAGGTGGGAGTCTCTCCTGTAGGTGTCCTTGCACAAGTGTCTTCCTGGTTTAGGTTGTTGCCTTTTTCAACCTAAAAATGAAGCTCGAGATAATTTTAGTATAGGAAGTAATACAAAAGTGGATCTTTATTAGAATTCCAGGGCCAGTTATAGAAGAATGTCCACAAAAGCCCACCCCCACAGGGGTGAATACAGTTTGATAGGTTTTAGGAAATTAGGATCCTTGATAAAAAGCACCAATTCAGAGGACAAGTGCTGATGCAATTCCCCCCAGGTCAAGCCTCTTCTCTTGAGCTCTCCACCCTTGGTATTAGTTGTACTTGTTTATGAAAATGTGTCTTGAAGATTTTGTTCTCAACCTTAGCTCCCAGGAAAAACCAAGATAGGAGAGGGGCCTCATGCCCCCTGGGGCTTGGAGCTCTGGAATGTGTTTGGTCTTTTTAGCTGGGGAAAGGGTAGTGAAAAGTACTGGGAAGGTTACAAATATAGAAAAGAAAAAAAGGCAAAAATCATCCAGCATCAAGGTAAGAGTCCCCAAACTGTTGTGCTGCTGGATCACTGTCACTCAGCTGGCCTGGGAGCTGAGGGGACTGCTCCAGCGTGTTTAATTCGTTGCCACTGCTATATCTTAACTAAAGACAAAACATCTCTTAAATAGCTTAACTACATAAAAACGGTTCCCACAAAGCAATAATTTCTATTAACTATTTACAAATAGTGATGCACAGCTTGATCCCCTCCAAAGCAGAAATCACCACGGGGAGTCTGTGCAGGGCAAGGCCGCATTCTCCACCCAGGATTTAACACATTTAGGCATTCAGGCTGGGCTAAACACAGCAGGAGCTGCCTGGGGCAACTTCTGCAACTGCTCAAAACTCTGTCCCAGAGAGCTCCTATATCAATATTGCCAAAATTTAATTGTGGTGGTGCAGTCAATCACCTCCTTTCCAGCTGGCCTGCCGTCCCCAGCCAGTCCCTCACCCCATCTGTGCCGAGCCTGGCCGGGCCTTCCCGGCTCACCCGGCGAATCAGCGGTGACGGCACCGGGGTGTGCACACAGCACAGCCCCGAAAAACAGCTGCACCACAGCTGCAACTGGATGGACTTATCACTGACTTATCCCTTCTGTCCCCCAGCTCTTGCTGCAGTTTTTTGATGTAAGGTGTTCAGGTACCCTCACAGCACAGCAAAAGCTGCGGGCATACAGCTGCAAACTAGAGTAAGGATTGTGTTCCATCTGCAACGACATTTCAAATAACGAACTTTACATGCATCTTGAGTGTTTTTCTGTTATATTTTTACTCAGTTCTAGTAAAGAGAAAATGATAATTGACAGGATAATTCACCAGCATCTGTTCCATCCCAATATAGCATCTGAACAAACTTGCATTTGAAGCCTTCTCCACAGTGCAGTAGAGAAAGAGATGCTTATTCTAGATCAGTGAGTGCTTTCCAGTATCATTAACATGTTGAAAGTGATGTTTATGCAGTGTCTTTTTTGGGTTGGCCCTGAGGTTGCAGTCACTGTATGGGAAATGCATCATCAGGAATCACACAGGCACACCCTTGTGGAGTGGTCTGCAGGACTCTGGCCTTTGCTGTACTGTTTCTTTCTTATTTTCAGTCAGCACTTAAAGTTTGTTTGGATTACTGGTCTCTTTTGACTCCAGTAGCTGAAGTTGCTGATAATTAATAAAGAAGCAACTACAATATATTTGCAGAACTTCCTGCCTGAGGTTGGCTGCTAAACAGACCTGAATCACAGTTCCATAATTATGTGATGGCAAAGGCTTTGGGAGCTGCTGAACCATGGACACTTCAATTTTAAAGGTCAGATGAAATGCTGATTTGCTATAAAACAAAATCAATACACAAGAAAAAAAAAAAAGGGGGGGGGGGTGAAAAGTGTGAACTTCCACATTGCTAGTAGAAAACACGTGGATTTAAGAGTGGCAGATAGTGTATGTGTGTAATGAGCGGACATCACTTCTTCCTTTCTTTGCCAAAGCTAGAGCAACATGAGGCCTTGAGGACAGTCCATCCCGCACAGCACTCAGTGTTTGCAAGGAGGCCTGAGCTGGTACCCAATAGTCAAAAGTCCCTTTGAGCATTAGGTCAGAAAATTGCAGGAGCTGCCTTTGGAATTCTCCACTCAAGGCATATCCCAGTGTAGCAGGTGTGGGCTTTCTCAAATCTCCAGGCAAGCTCTCTTGTTTGTTGCTTTTCTGCCATGTGATAAAGATGCTAATGACACATTTACACATCTTTTAATGATTCCTAGGCAAGTTTCCAAACCCTTAAACTGTGCTGGACAGATCTTTTTTTAAACATCCTGGCAAAAGCAAGAAGGGTGGAAGCTGCTTGAGGCATTTGAGTGGTCTTCGGTCAGTCATATTTTTCTGCTTTTCTCTCTAGTTATAAGCTTTTGAAAATGTTAACTGAGAAATGAGAACTGATCTCTGAGTGTTCATATGATGTGCTATTTAAAATAGCTTATTTACTTGGAATTTTATTTTTTTAAAATGAACAAATTAATAAATCTCCTTGAGTTCTAGAAAACAAGATCTTCAGAAGTAGAAATGGCCAGATCTCAAGTGCCACCAGCTTAACAACACAGTCCTAAAAGGTGGTCATTCTAGTTCTGAGCAATACTTTATAACTCATCTCTGAGGGCCAAATAATTGGGTGACATAAATGAAGGTAACCTCAGTAGTGTTTTTCTGACCAGCATAGGAACTTTAATTTTTCATAGGCACATTTCAACATGTCCTCCTCCAAGCTGGAAGCTGTAATTATGAGTCTGCCTTTTATAAGACAGACTATATTTCCCTTAAAAATGCATAAGCCTTCCTATTATTGCTACACAGCAGATGGAGTGGCAGAACAGAGCTGCCTTGTGGATTGTTAAACCAAACCGTTGCTACGAGAAAAACACCACAGAACACCAAGATCAGTAATCATTTCAGAAAAACAGGTTCCTGTGCCCCTGCAATATATTTCTATGTTACCTCCGTAGCAGAGACTGATGAACACATGTATTTGTGTGAAATGCAGAAGCAGCATGAGCTTAATGTTACAACTGCTTCTAAGTGCAGTTTGCATTTGTAATTTAAAGTTGTTTCAAAGTAGTGGAGGGAACTAGGGAGTTGTTCGGGGCGATAGAATATAGAGGATCATTACAAGCACTTGCAGATCATATTTTGCTTGAACTAATTCCTCCTGATATTTTAATATCAAACATAACCCATGCCAGTTTTACATCTCAAATATATTTGGTATTTCAAAAAATAATTAATAGTGTCAGTTTTATTAATGTGTTAAAATATGAATTAAAAACATGACAAATCAACGGGAAACAGCAGTCTGTTTTAATGAATATTTCATACTGTGCATCAATAAATCATAGATCAAAGGGAATGCAGCACATTCTGCAATACTACTTTTCTGTCAATGTGGGGTTACTAAAAGTTTTACAAGTTGTTTTGGCACTTACTTAGTTGCACATTTGAATTAACATTTTAGGAGGGAAATAAAAAAGTTACAGCACTGAATCCCAGAAGGCTCTGGTGTTCAAAACAGATTGTCCTGTTTCCTTGTCGTTGCTTTGAAAAATCTGTGCTTGACCACAGAGCTGCAGGTCTGTGCGGTGCGTGCTGGTATCTTGCTGCTCTCTCTTCCCAAACCGGGATTTTCCCAAGCTTCCCACGTGGGCACTGGCAGAAGGTGAAATTGCTCCTTTAGAAAGCCTCTTGACATCCTTGTCCATCTTTGTGACTCATTTGCTGCGTGTGACTTTGAGTTGTGCAGATCTTTCTGATGTCTCTGTTATGCCAGAGGATTTGAGGGCTCAGATATGAGCCCCTGTCTTATCAACTGTGAGTGCATGTATTTAGCCCCTCAGATCCTTTAATGATGTATGTTGAATGAACAGAAGACTTGATCTTTTTTACAGCTGAAGCAGGAATCAGAACTGCAGAGAAAGTAAAAGATTTAGATACTCAGGACCTCTCCTGGGCTTTCAGTTCAGTGATTGGCACTGGGGATGTTCACTGGAGATGGGGATATGGCCAAGGCCACTTCTCTGGGAGAAGCTTCTCATTCACAATCTCAGGTTTTCTCTAACCATAGAGTTAAACTCTTTTAGGCCAGAAATTACCTTCAAACCAGGAACAGAACTGACAGCTGCAGCAATGTATACCCGAGTTCGTGCAAACAATGACATGGGAAAATTCTGTCCAGCTTTGATGCTTTTTTGTTTGGTTGGTTGTTTTATAGCAGCATTGATCCAAATCCCCAATTATACTGGAAATCCTGTTTCTAGTAAAGTAAACTTCAGGATGCCTGACAAATGCCAAGGAAATTTGTGAGCTGAGGGGTTTTGTAAGGAGAGGGGTAGCAGAGGCTGCTATCAAAAGTCTTGCACTTGGGGACTGCCCCCAAACGCCCTGGGGTGAGGAGCCAGGCTGACCTGCAGAGGGGACAGGGAATTAGGTGTAAGAAAGCTTTAACCAGAGGAAAGGCTGGAGCGTTTTCAGTGTAAATCATGCAAAAGTTACCACTGCTCAGTGAAATGTGTGCTGGTTGGAGTGAACGCCACGTGTGTCTACACTCAGAATGACAAAATCTCATTGCTGGTGGCTCATCAGGTATGCAAAGGCAGGAGTCCTCCCATGGCTGCTCGTGGGCTTGGAGGGAGAGGTTTTTCCCAGCGGGTTCAGACCACTCCTGTTGGACTGTTCTGATCCCCTGCACTGCACACAGAGGGGAATAAGCTCTTCTTGTCGTCCGTGTCACCCAGCAGCCACCAGCCCCATTACCTCACTGTACCCCCTCGAGCTCTCAGCTCATCATCACCATGGCCCCAGAGCCTCTGACTCATGTCTGTGGAAGATAAGAAAATAGCAAAGATGGGCACAAATTTCCTGCAATCTGCCAGGTAGATATTCCCATACAGCATATTTATCTGTGTGATGCCACCAACTCCCTCCCTTTTTCTAATAGAAAACCAGAGAGGATTAAACACATTCATTTAGTTAAAGATGCAAGGCTATTCACAGTAATTAGCTACCACTAATTAAGTAGTGAGATCAGGGATAGAAATGGAGACAGAAGTCATTCAGAGTATAACTGCTGAGTGATGTGATTTTGCTGTACTCCACTGATGTTCCACAAGAATGGTAAATCCCCAGATCTCTGCAGTGGGCAATGAGGAGTTTAAGTCTAAAAGTTATTCTACTAATGCCAGAAAAGGCTGCAGGAAGTCTTTGTGGGTGTAGATAATGGAGTCTGTCCGTTTTTGCCTCATTTCAGAGACCCGGTCACAGTACTGTGTCCTGCCCCATTGATTCCTCTGGGAGGGGCCCAGCAATGCTGTAACAGGGAATTCCCATGTAATCCCAGCTAACAGAACTAAAACCCAACCAGAAAGGGGAAAGCCCTCTTGACCAGCAGCACAGTGAAAGCAAATCCAGTCTTAGAAGACAGAACTGGAACACCAGAATGTGCAGAGATTAATCTGAAACTAATACCAATTGCTGCCTATCACGTTCAGTATATTTGACATAATTACCTTAAGAACAGCCTCAGAGTGTTATATTGTTAAAGCTGCCAGATGGAAGACAAGCTCTGCTGATAGCAAGCATGTCAGACAATGATATTGAAGAGGTTTCTGAAGAGTTTTAATTAATCTTTCTCTCTTTTTTTATATAATTGACATTACATTGGGCTCATTTGTTCTGTGGAACCCAAGCACTTGGCTCCTGGTTACAGGACTTTAATGGATAAAGGTTTCCCTGAAGAGAACTAATAAAAGTCGAGACTCTCAGCTTTTATGAAAATGACTGCAGGTTACCTTAAAGAGAAGATGCTTTCCTCCAGTATGTGAAGCAAAACTTCATAGATCAATGTTGACATAAGATGGTGCTTAAATGGGTAATTTTTTTTTCAGGCGTTTATCTTCTCTGGCTGAGACCCATTATTTTATTGCCCCGGTTGGAAACCACCACACTGCACGACACAAGCATGGTTTTAATTAGTCTGGAAAGTTTTAATTGGGAAACAAAGGGAGATATCTTATAGATTATTATTGCAACCTTTAATTGTCTGACTCGAGAGACCATTAATTATCTTGATGGGGAGATGACACACCTTTCTGAACTATGACACTCATATTTACAGCACCTTTTACAGAATACAGTACCTGTTGACTTTCTTCCAGCCTTTCATTAAGGAACTGCTGTGATAGGAATTAACTACAGTAATTCCATTACAAAACCTGCTGTCCAGTGGAATTTTTCTGGAAGATTAGATTTCTGAAAGGGAAAAAGGCCATTTAAGCTAAGCATTTCCTCAAGGCTCAAAGTAAATAACCGATGAAGAAGGTCAGAATGAATTTAGAACTCTTAAAGGTCTGCCGTACACTTGCATGCAGTGTGCGAAAAATAAACAGTGCAGCTTTCCAGTACAGTGATTTTTATTGTTTTAAATGTTTCACATTTCAGTTTAGGGGAGAGATGAGAAGCGCAGAGGACAGAATCTGATCAAAATGATTCTACTTGGAGGAAGAGCAGCATTTTAAGCAGACATTTCAAGGTTGAAGTGATTCTGGTAGCAGTTGCTTGGCATTAACAACAAAGAAAATACTTGTTAAACCCATTGGGGCAGAACAGCAGAGAGAAACCCAGTGACCTGGGGTTCAGCTCATGCCACAGTGCATTCCCCACGTGTAGGGAAGGCGCAGAGCATGGGGCTAGGTGTGTATTGTGTCTGTTTATTATTAACTCTGTACTGGTACCCGCTGTCAGTCTGCAGTGGGTGGCATTCACTGCCTGCATTCGGCTCCTCTTTTACAACAGAAAAGCTTTCAGGACTTGGTCATTTTTAGCAGTTCTGTAATTGAGTCTGTATTGAGTAAACTAGTTGGGAGACTTTTAACCTTACTTTATATTGCCTTACTGGAAATTCAGAAGATTACTTTAAACTGCGTTAATATAGTTGTATTGCGTTTGGATTTTTTTTCCTGGAGGTCAGCAGTATCTACTCTGTTTCTGTGAAAGGAAATTAAAATATTCCCCGGGCTACCACAGGCTAACTAGATACTGAGTTTATTTTAAAAGTACAGCCAGGTGACCTCTTTTTTTCACCAGGAGCGGGTGGACAAGTGGAGGCTGGAGCTTTGATCCCATACAAACCTCCTTCCCCACCAAGCTTCAGCTAATACAGATCAGTGGGAGACAATATTGCACTCCTGCTACTGGGGTTGGAGTAATGAGGAAAAAGGGTTGTGTCTGAGCCCTGGTACTCACAGGCAATTCACAGGGAGCAGCTCTGAGATGGAGCTAACAACACAATTGAAGTTATTGTGCCTTTCCTGCACGCGCCAAGAGAGGTAAAGCTAATTGAAGCAACCTGAACGTATGCTGTACACTGACCAAGAGAACATGCCCAGACAAAAAATCACAGAAATGGATTCCCCTTTGTGTGTGCTCTGTCTGACAGACCTATGAGTCGGGGAACAAAGTTTTAACAAGTACTTTCACTTGGGGAAATCTTTCCACAACTCCAGAAGTCGTTAGGCTTCATCTGCAGTAGCTACAGTCATTGGAAGCAAAGTGGCCATCAGCGATGCTGGAATGTCTCTACAGCAGAGCTTTTGCAAATTAAGAGTCTGATGCTGCATACTGATTGAATGCTGCAAACTACTTCCCCCTTCACTGTCCTTTATTTCTTCTTTTCTCAAGTTGCTGTCAGGAGTAATCCCTCTTCTAATATACTGAGATGGGGAAAATCTCTCTTCAGGGTTTTTCTGGTTGGTTGTTTGTTTTTCAATTAATCTCAGGGAGGGCTGTGCTCAGTTGGTGACATTGGTTTGCTCCTCGCATGTGCAGAACTGCACCCATGGCACGTGCTCCGTGCAGAACGTGCTGAGGGCAAAGTGTGCAGCAGCGGAAGAATTTTCCTGGAGTAGTGGTCATTTAGGCTTGACATCAGCTCCATAAACATACATGTAGCTGTGGTATTGGTTACTCATTTTAAAAGTCTGTTCACCTGATAGCAAAAAAAATACTGTTCACAGAACAGTTTTAAGCAATTTTAGAAAGTAATTATTGTCTGAGTGCATCTAACAATGATGGCACAACTCAGGGACCACAGTGACAACTGAGCAGAATGTCTCTTAGGGCACTGGCATGTACAGGGCTACATATATATTAGTGGTGAGGAAAAACTAGTGTACAAATTTAATTTAATAAGCTTGGATGTACAGCATAAAGCAGCATCATCATTATTATTTTATTTATTTATTTACTTTGATCTATTCTGATGTAGTCTACTTTCCTACCTGGAAGATGAGCTGCAGGAGCAAAGCCAGCCTGAACGCCTTAAACTTCTGGGGGATTTTCTCTCTTGGAAAACAGTGGCAGCTTCATATCTTCATGTGAATATGTGACCAGGAATATGCCAGTTTAATTCATTGCACTGGAAATACAGGTATTATTTCAGCTTCAGCTAAATACTAGAGTATTGTAAAAATTCTTTGGAACCAAAATAAGTGGAAGAAAATGTAACTTGGTTTATAATTATCCTAATACTAAATTTTAATACATTCTTCAGAAATTCTATTTAATGTGTCTCGTCTAACTGTTAGTTTTATTAACTGCCTCTTAAATGTTTAATTTGGGGGGGGTGCAAATAAGAGCAGAGCACACAGTGAAGGCATCAGCAGGAATAGGCTCCCTGGTTTTGTATTCAAGTCAGTGCTGTAGGCAGAAAAGTGCAGCAGGATGGACGGCAGGAACGCTGTAATTACTTATTAAACTGCAAACTTTAATCGCATGCTGAACCACTTTCAATGTTAACAAGTATTAACGGTATGAACTGATGCAAACTCAGCTCCAATGCGTGATGTCTCCAAAGTGACAGAAAAAGTGCATGAGCAGGTGTCAGTGGCTGAGTTTCAGCTGTGCGGGGCTGAGCCCAGGCTCTCTGCTGACCCTGAGCACAGGCACTGCCGCTGGAGAACTGAATCTTCATCTCGACTCTTCTGGGCAAAGAGGAATCCACAATCATGCACGGATCTCTTAGGCCTTGGGGGCACTGTGACAAAAATTCAAAAGCTTTGAATGTTCTGCCTTTTGCCCCCTCTTTCACTTCTGGCTTTTGTTGGGGTTGTTTTGTGTGTTTGGAGATTGGTTTTTAATATATTAAGACCTTATGCATGAATTGAGACTTTTTTTCTTGTACTTTAGTGTATCAGGATTTGAAAATATCACTGAAAACTTTCCAATATTTGTGGGGTTTTCCTTTTGTAAGCCGTTTTGGTTGTTGTTACAGATGCATCATAGAAATAGAAATGACCATTTTTAGTCGCTGGTGAGTGAGAGGAAAGATGAAGCAGATTCTTGCTTAGGTGTAAGTAGGAAGTAGTTTAGGGGTAGAACCACATTGTTTAAAAATATCCTCACCTCTCATTCCTCCTTGCCCTTGCCAGTAGTTGGTTCGTATCGAAAGACAATTAAGCCAATGCAAACCTTCTCTCTCTGGGGTATTTGACACCAAATAAATTTGTGGACCTGGACTTTCAGAGGACCAATACTAGATGAGGAAAATCTGTCTGGTTTTTATTTTCTTCATGTTTCAGAATTCAGGTGCCTTTTTTGAAGTGTTTGGAGCCAAGAAGGCACATGAGCAGCTGTGCCGTAAGAGCACGAGGATCGTGCTGTCTTTGATAGCGTTCCTTGCTCACCTGAAACAAAGAGCTTTGCTAATCTGGGAAAAATGGGAGTGACTCAGGAAAATCTGCTCTGAGAAGGTGAAAGACTCATGGCTCTGCAAAGCTTTAAAGTAAAATCCCAGCTGTATTTAAGGCGCTCATGGCATGGGCACTTGCATTTTGGTTTTCTTTACCTTTTCTCTCTGCCTCCTCATTTTTCACATTAGCAATAGCTGCTGATTATTTGAATATCCTCTCTGTGTTTTTCAGGGATGACAAAACTCACCATTAGCAACTGAAAGTCTCTTGAGACTAAAATCCCAAAGAGCCATTGAGTACAGCAGAATTAAATTACGTGAAAGATGATCTTAGCCACTGGAAATTACTGTGCAGAGCTTCATAAAGAACCATGAAAGGTGAAAAAAAGTAACAGCCAAACCTAGCACAATGTAAAATGGAGCCTTCACTGTTTTGAACCATTTGGTTCCTACCTCTGAAACTCCACCACTACTTTCTCCTGCTGGCTGAAAGTGGACTCCAGGTTCCAAATGTTTTTTCCTGCCAGGAAGGGCTCGTGGTCCTAAGACAGCCAGAATGGTGGGGTTCATTATATCTGTACCAAAACTAGGTTTTAAACTGGATTGTCAGTGAGCATCAAAAGAGGACTCTAACAACAGCCAGATTGAAGGGAAACACTGTCTCTTTAACTGATAAAATGAACTCCAAAGGCAAGGCAGAAGTTTGGGACACGCAGCCAGCTCAATACATTTGGTTAAATTTCTGTGCACCTCTTCATAGGATGAAATCATTTGGCTGATATTATCAAGTGACTCCTTTGTGCTCCAAAAGGGGGTGAAGCTCCCTCATTTCCCAGGCTGGCTCTGGCACGTGTCTCCATGGGTTTGGCACTAGGTTTTGTAGTTCCTAAAAGATGGGTAATGCAGTTATCCCAACACATTGGGATGCTGACAAGCAGCATCAAATCTCATGATAGCCTATAATGACTCTCATTTTCAAACAAGAAAGAGAAATGGTTGTTATTGGAAAATGTTGTTAGATTTTTGTATTAAATCTTGCATAGTAACAGTATAATTATAATGTGTCATCTCTGGCTCAGTAATTTGACAATTCAGTTCTTTTTTGGGGGGCAGATGGCCTACAACATACCATATTTTTATAATTAGTTTATTCTCTGCAAACTCAGTATGTAATTACTCCCTCATTCATTACTAGTTTCTTTGAAATCTTCTTTTTCAAGAACTAATAAATCCTCCAACACAAGTGAAGCTTAAATTTCTCTTTGTACTGTTCTCTATCCTCTCTAAGGAGCTTTAATACTTACCACCCTGGTTATTTCACACTCCACATTATTTTAAATACATCTTCATCCTCACCCTCTGTATAACACTTGGCCACCCAATTTTTTTTACCCCCTTTTTTTAAAGAATAGTGAATTTTAAGATGAAGTTTTCTTGGCAGAAGGGTTAGGTACATAAATAAGCAGAGTCTAAAATGCAAAGAGCTATAGGTAGATATGTCTGTCTACATTGCAGTGTGTGATGTGAGAGCACTGTACCTCACAGTGCCAGTGCAGCAGGCGTCTGCTGAAATAAAGCCATGTGATTTCTTTTTTAGCATTTCAATCCCTGCTGCAGTGCTTAGTTTGTTTTAAATTGTTTTAGGTAGTGACATAATCTTCTGACAATAAAGTTTCTTTCCAAATCCAGAGCCTCCTATGTAGTTGCAGGTGCTTCAGACTATCTCAACCACTCCTTTGAGCCCTGCTTAAAGCTCTGCTATGAGCTCTGCTCCCCAAGAACAGCCCCTTTGTTGTGGTGCTTATCTGGGAATTGCCTGTGGCCTGATGCTGCTGCTCCAAAGTGCTTCCCATGCTGAAAGCACAGGCTGAGATTTTTCGTTTGCCCTCTAAATAAACCCAGGCTTTAACAATACAAAAGCACAAATGAGCAAACTTCAGGGGAAATTTGGCTTTTTCTATCCCTCTTCCTTTTAGGTACGGTTATGTTCTGTCTAATTTCAGACTAGCACTGTTGGGTTAGATTTAAACCATATCATGGAGGCTGAGATTTTCAAAGCAGCTTAAAGGATTTAGAGACATTTTCCATTCAAATTAAGGATCTTTCTTTCAAAATCCTTTTCATCACTATGCCTTGGTGTTTTTGTAGTTGTTCTTTAACCAGTGCTTCACTTCAGTCACACGGAAATTCTTTGTGCTGCTACTTAATGTTCCCCAAAAGGGCAAAGAGGAAAAGGAGTGGGAGAATGGGAATGCTTTGCATTTGCTGTCTGCAGCATCTCACTGGCTGAGCAGTGCTGCTCTAAAGTGCTTTAAAATCCCCCATGCCCCATGTGACACTGACTTCAGGTGTTCTCCTGCATCCAAGTATGTGGGAGAGTGAAAAAACTTCCCAGGATTTAAGGCAGCAGCTTCCTCTCCTGCTGCCTAATTTAGTTTCTGTCATTATTAGGTGTTCTGCCTATTTCTTCATCCTTTTCCTGCCTGGAATGGGATGTTATTCCTGCCACACTCTGCCACAGGGGTTCCTTGCAGCCCTGCACCTGCTGGTGTCTGTGCCAAGGCACCTGAGCCCTGCAGGGCAGGGAAGGTGTGATCCCACCCCTGGCAAACACGGCAGGTCCAGCTCCCAGGATGCCCAGGAGGCTGCAGGCACAGCAGGGCAGCACTCAGAACCCACCTGACCATGCCCGTGAGGTGGGCTACGAGCCTGTGCCGGCCTGAGGAGCCAAAGGGGTATCACTTCTTCTGACGCTTTCGCAGCAATGGTGCTTCCTCCTCTCTCTAGTGGTCCCAGGCAAGAAATGAGGCATTGCTTTTCCACGTGATCCTTGCTTTCTGCTCTGCCTGCACAAGTTCCTGAAAACAAATATGTTACAGGGAGCTGTCCTCTGCACCAGAACTGATGGCTGTATGGGGAATTTGCTGCAAATGTTTGATTTGTAAGAGATGACTCGTGGTGAGCTCTATGCCATTGGAAATTCAGATTTTCTTAGGTCAGAGCAGCCTTGCTACATGACATCAAAACCTCTCTTTGGTTCAGAGATTATCTTTGTGACACTGGCACATATTAAGAGCTGAAAGAGACTCTACAGAAACCATTTTCAAAAACCTGGACACAAAAGAAAATATTTTACATTTGGTAGAAATTTTGCTATAGCGCTTGAGACTTGACACAGCCTAAATTAGTTCAGATTTTTGTTCTTTCTTTCTGATTTTGGCTGTTAGTGTAACCATTAGTGCTTCAAATCTATATAAATTGAAATGTTAATTATGTAAGCATCCAACTTCTTTTAAGATGTGTTATATATATTAAAATCAATCACTTTAAAAATGAATACATTCTGCTGCAATGGGTATCTGAGAGTAGCTGAAAATTTAGTCCGAAGGGTTTTGTCTTCCTTTAGGTTCAGAGGATGCCTTTGTTTCCACAGGGCACCTATCAGAAGTGTCACACCAACTGAAGGTACAGTGCTGGCACAGCCCAGCCCTGGCAAAGGGACACGAAATCACCGCCACACAAATAAGAGTGTGAGTGTAACTATTGTGTGTGTGGATCCAGTACACAAATGCTTACACCAGATGGAAAGGTTCTGTCCAAAACTGTTCATGCTAGACGGAAAAATGGCCAACAGCCAGCTTAAACAGCTACCACGGAATTTTAAAATTTAAAAAAAGAAATTTTAAAAATGAGTAGTGATGGGCCACATAGCCCAACATCAGCAGCAGTGAGTGGCTCTTCCAGTGCACCACACCCAAAAACCTCCCCCAGTGTGTTTCATGTTTTGTTATATGAAGAATTCCCACTGTAATCTGGAAGCTGGTGCTTTGTCTGGGCAGGTGCTGTTCTGCTGAAGGGACAGCACAACATTTTTATAGACACAACATTTTAGATCCTGTTGAGTCACAAATAACTCTTCGGGAGCTACTGTTTTACTCTTTGCTGCTTGTAAAGCAGCTGGGAAAGCACAGGGTGAAACGATGAGGCAGCTTATCTGAGTCAGGCAAAACGATTTAAAATTTGCCTAAATGAAATAAGAGCTCTGATGATGAAGTTATTCCCACTTGACTCAAGTCCTCTGCCTCAACAGGAGCACAGCCCTGCCTGTGGCTTTCCAGGCACTGCTCTGGGTTTCTCAGAACCATCTGTGCTGCACCTTCCCCGTCAGCCCAGGCAGTGCCCTCCCTGCAGGAGTTTTTCCCCACAGGTAAAACTTGACCACCCTGCTGCAATTTAAACCCAAGTACCCTCCAGTGTGGTTGCTCTGTGCATCCTGATCAGTGAATACCTACTGCACCAAGGGCATGATGGCTGTAATTGTATCCAGGACCTTTAAGAAGCTGTATTTTTTTTATCAACTCATTATAAACTCCGCGTTAAAGCACCATTTTTTTTTTTTTTGCTTTGATGTTTCGGTTTCAGACCATTTCCTCCCAAATTGTAAACACGCAGTTCCGTGAGCAGTGCAACTAATGAAGCCTGCTTTTCAATAGATTTATATCTCATTGGTTGGATTCCCTGGTGTCCAGGACGATGCAAGCTCCTTCCCAAGATTTTATTGCACTCTCCCATTTCTGCCCACCTTCTCCGCATTCCCCTTGTGTGTGAACTCTTTGTGGCTAATAAATGGTGTGTCAGGCTGTAGTTTTCCCCTCAGCAAGATCTCTTTCCTCAGTGAAGTTTCCTGTACTGGAGATTGAGAGGTCTGGCTTTGAAAGCCCTGTCCCTCTTGAGCGAGGATCAGACCACTTAGTGGGCTCAGATGGGATTGGGAACAGATGAGCATGCACAGACACAGCTTCAAGAAGCCACAATAAAAATACAACTTCTTCCCTCTCTCTTCTAGTTGTTTTTTCCTTAATTCCAAATTTGTTTCCTCCCCAAGTCTTTGCCTCCCCGGTGGAGGTTTGGTGCTGCAGTCACAGTTACAGTGCACGGAACAGGGCACCGTTGCAATTGCAGGGGAAAATGTACCAGCCTTGGCCCTCCTTGAAAGCTGAATTCAATTATTTATTGATAAAATCCCCTTGACAGGTAATTTGCTTCAGTGTTCGGCTTCTGCAGTGCAGTGTAATGTGGTGTTGGATATTGGAAGGAGAAAGAGATATAATGGAATACACTTTCTTTCTCTTTCTAAACTGCACAGGCTTCTTTTAATTTATTTTTTTCTTTCACTGCATTGAAGCTCTCTAAAAATCTGCCAAGTTCATTGTCAGTATCTGTTTTAAAAGCCTTACAAAACACAGATCCTTAAGTTCCTTTCAAATTAATTGTAATATTGGAAAGTTCTTTTTTTTCAGTCTTTTCTAGTATTTTCAGGAACAAAAAGCTGAAAATCAAACAGGAATTTGTATGCTCACATGTTCTCTCTGCTTTTAATGGTTACCACCAGCTGTGGTCACCAGGGAGACAGTGGATTCAGTGAAATTTATTTCAGTAAATATCTAACAAAATACCATATATTATTAAACAGAATATTTATCTACTCAAAGCTCAACAGATTAAAATTTTTCTGTCAGTGGGTCTTTTGCTATGAAGGACAAAATTATTTTGTCCTTCCTGCTATTTACCAGGAAATTTACCTGCTATTTAGCAGGAAATTATGGATAACTTATCTATAGAGAAAGGTTCATCTTACTAATACCCATTAGCACCCAGCCCAAGCTTACAGAAGTCAACTGAAAGCCTTGCAGTAATTTTTGTGGGGTTTGTGCCCACAGTCCAATTACGGGCTTTTTATAAGTGGTCTTATTTGGTATTGTAGATGTTCTGTTCCACCAAAATGGTCAATCCCTTTCTGAAATCCGTTAAGATAAATTATACATACCTGTTCCTTGCACACTGCTTTAAAAACACAGCTGCAGAATGTTTCTGTATCATCTTTGATCCCTGAAATTGAACCGACAGCCTCTTGGCAATAGTCACACTCATGAGATTCCTGATACTTCCAACCTTTTACCTGGATAGGAGAAACTACATTTTGCTTTCTTGTCCATCTCTGTAAGGATTTAGCTGAATAACTTTCAGACCAAACCTTGGAGAAAATTCTGTTGGAATTTAGCATAGATGTGTGAACGGGGTTTTAACTTGTCTGTGCCAGTTTGTTGAACTCGTTCAGACGTCCCCAGCTGTTAGAAAATGCAAACTGCTTTGTGATCTTCTCAATAAACCTTGACATCGTATTTAGCTTCTGTGGATGATGAGATAAGCCAAAACATGAGGGAGTTGGTACAGCTGAAAATGCTACACAATTTGCAGTCGTTGCTCAAAAGGCAAAATATCCATATCCATCTATCCTTTACTGAAATGCTGGATTTACCTTGGTGTGACCATTCCAAAGGGAAGGTCTGGTGTCACCTCTGCTTCCTGTGGAAATGAAGTGCATGAGTTTTACAGCATCACGTACTCCACCCATATTGATTAACAAATTCCCTGAGAAGCAGAATAATATTCCTTACAATAACAGCTCATTGACAAAGAATTGGACTTTTGGGAGCCCTTGCAACACATAACCTGAAATCCGTGACCAGGCATTGGATCCAAAGGTGGACCCAGCATTTTCTGGAGTCAGGAAGATTATAATAACAAGTATTGTAACCTAGAGAAGTTTTACTGCCGTTCTTTTGACATCAGACAATTGCACTGCTTTGCAGGACCTGAAGGGTTGTCTAACGCCTTGTGCTAACAAGGCAGTGGGGAAAACATACAGGAGACTGTGGCTAATCCATTTCTAAAGAAATATGGGTGAGAGGATAGCACACGCTGCATGTACCATCCTCCCACATCCATACAACATGGTTTGAGCAAACCAAAAAGCGTTCCAGAACCTCATTTCTTAAAATACCCTTTTTCAAGAGGAATTTGAAAATTGGTGTGGTCTAAGAAAGGAGTAAAGCCAGGGCAGATTGTCAGCTGGGGTAAACTGGCTGAAATAAAAGTAGCTACTCTAATGGGCCATTGTCTTTATTAGCCTCGTTCTGAGACTGGTTTTAAAAGGGGAAAAATGTTCTGTAGCACGTGCATGTCCCCTCTGCCTTGCTGATCATGTGCTTAGGCAAAAAGTCATGTCACCTCCATCGCTAATTTTTGCGATATGGATTTTTCTGTCTCCAAGTTTGGGCTGCAGTTTGTCCCACTGGCCCCACGGCAGCACTGGCTCCCTCACAGCCAGAGCCAGGCAGGCACTGCCATGGAGCAGAGCAGGCACACACTGAGCAATGCCTCTCCTTGCTTCTGAGGAGCCAGACCTCATCCATCATCCACAGTTGCCTTCTCCTCCGTGCTGCTGTCTGCCAGTCCAAACCAGATGCACAACCACCCTGCTTCTCCAGTACCAAGCAGCATTTGGTGACTCTGGCCAATTATTTGCACTGCCCCGAAGGAAACTGGGAAAAATCATCTTTGGAAGCAGACAGATTTTGCTTGCTGTCACCAGAAAGGTTACTTTCTTTAGTCTCTGAAGGCTTTGGTGGATCAATTCTTGTGCATGGGAAAATAGATTAGAAACACGCCGTCAGGTACGCTGTGCACAAGATAGACAGATGGAGACAGTGGTATCTATCTGCTGCAGGGAATTGTCAGAGGGGCACAACTCATCGCACTGGTTCTTAGAGGGCTTAATTTGCTGCTGGTAAATAATCTATTTTTTATTACCTCACATCCCCAGATTGTCAACATTCTCAGCTTTTTGCCACAGCTAATTAGACAGGCAAAAGCCTTATAGCCTAAAGAACAAGTCTGAGCTAAGCACCTGCCAAAATATCTGACTTTTTTTAAGAACTGGAATGTCAAAGAGTGAAGGGGCTGCAGATCACATTTAAACGCTTTGAGCATCAATAAGATGATTAGACCCATGAGGCAAACGTTCAGAATTTCTCTCAGACTCACCACTGAGAGAAGGCAAGATAAAACTCTGATAGATAAAAACTACTGTGCAACGGTACCAAAGCTAATTATTCTGCTGAACTCTTGGAGAAATCTTGCAGGGATGTGTTGACAGCATGCTCTGTGTGGCCACTTCTGTTCAGGAAAGCAATATTTAATTGCATATGTGAATGAAGTCTCTCTGTGTAAAGTATAGCTTTCGGAAAAGAAATTGTCTGAACCAAAACAGGGAATGACCTCGCTGTTAGCCAGACAAGGATGATTTGGCAGGGAGAGGGGGATTTTTATCATTTTTTCATGGTGGTTTTAGTTTGGTTTTCCCATCCGTTATTTTTAAATCCTGTTTTCAAACAATTAATATAGGAGATTTTAGAAAAAAAGCTCTGCACCAAGGACAAAAGGCACCAAATGATGCCCCTGTATCAGGCATGCTGTGACTAAGGGGTGCAAGCAAATAGCAGCAAAGATATCCTTGCAGTCCCTGTGTATCCTCGTGGTGTCAGTGTCTCTGTGCGTCCGTGTCCCACGTTCCTGGGGAGCCTGCTCCAGGCTGCCTTTCACCCAGCACAGAGACTGCAGCCCACACTGCCTGCAGCACCTCCTTACCTGCCGGAGGGGCAGCTTGTTCTTCGTGACCAGGAGCAGACAGAGCGTATCCATGAGGCTGACGAGCTGCCCAGTGTCCGTATATTTGAAGGAAGAGATGCTGGTAGAGATACTGGAGAGGGAAAATGGCTCCCAGCCTCTCCATCCCGAGCAGTAATTCAGCTCAGTGGGACTGTCACTATTTAAGGAGTGCTGCAATCAAGCTATTGACTACCTTTGGCTTTCCATGGTTATGAGCCCTAGCACCTATTTGTGCCTTTGGAAGTCATCCCAGAATTTGCTGACTTGTGATTACTCATCAGGGACCCTGCTCTCTCAGTTAAAGTGAATAACCTGCTTTTTCCCTATATTAACTTTCACTGCAATAACTTTTTGTACTTTTCCTGTTTCTGATATTGCAAAGGGAGAGATGGAATGGAGTTCAAGCGAGGAAAGTCGAGATATATCATCTGCCTGCACTGACGTATAAGCAGTCACCAGCTGATGTCATACATTGTTTGATGACGTTGATATTGCCGGAAAAATCTCTAGGACTGAAAATAGTAAGGATAAAAAAAATTGGCAGACTGTGTGTTTCTTTTCCTGATTGAATAGAAGGTGATAAATTTCTTTTGGTTCCATTTATAGGCATGGTCTTGTTTTATATTGATTTGCTGTTCTTAAAATTAAAAAAAAATCAAATAATTTAGGGCTACAACAAAACCTGCTGTGTTCTGCCAGTGGCTTCTGAGGAGCAAAATATACGGCAACTTCCTTCTCATTCTCCATGCTGAAGATGTTCTCTCTCTATGTCACTTCCATAATTTCTGTCTATGTAGATTTTACGTATTCTGAAACCAGCCACACTTTGAGATGGTTTATACTTTCCCTCCTGTATGAACTAACTCTGCCTCAAGCTCAGCCTCCAGCGCAAGGCCACTGTATCAGCCACCGAGGCATCACTCATGCAGAGTTTAGGGTTCTAACCCCAGAGCAGGCACAGGGAAAGGGGATTGACCATATGTGTATAGATGATGTTTGATGTAACCCCACTTTTCTGTCACTGCATAAGAGTCTTTGGCAGAGTTCAGAATTTGGATACAACGAGGCAGTACAAGCTGTCTAAACTGTTTGTTGCATTGATGGACTCCCAAATCTCCTGTTGAGGAGGGGCGGTAGGAGAGCAGCTGGGTGGATGGCTGGCAGCTGGCCAAGGTCAGCCCCGCACAGATGGGTAACTCTGCATGGTCATGAGTGAGAAGAAAAGTCAAAACGCTGAAATTTTTCTTTCACTTTCCTAAGTTGAGGCTGGAATAATATTTAGTGCTTTTAGTTATTGTGGTTTACCTGAGTTTTTGAAATTTAAGTTCTCTGTTTCCCCCATTTTTACTGAAAGGAAATGGGTGAATTCTAGTCACGATTCCTTTCTAGCTAAGATATTTTGTGGTATTTTCTCTCCTAGGCAGAAATGTCAGTAAGAAAGTGGCAGAGTTCTGCAGCCATGGTCTGGTTTTGCCATTTGAAGTTTATCGTTCTGCTGAGAAAGCCTTGAAGATTCCCAAAGCAATAATGTGAAAATCAAGGTGAGCAGTGACTAAATTAAGTGCAGAGACTAAATTAAAACTGGACATTGTATTGTGTGCCCATAGCTGGAAAGGGAAGTTAAAATTAAAAACCAAAAGGCAGTGTGGCCACTCTCTTTTCTTAGCTTGGATTTAAAAGTCTGGCTTACATCTTTCTTCATTGGAGACAAGGTCTGCTTGATTCTAGGACAATATTGAATCAGGTTTAGTGTGTCAAAACAAGAGTCAGCCTTTTCTTTGAGAAGTGCATCACTCCCATGGACAGCTACAGCAAAAGGTGGGGAAGGAACTGGTAGTGATAGCTGAGGTGAGGAGCTGAAGTGGTCCTGCTCTCTCTCTCTCTTTTTCACACCTAAAGCTGCCCATGAACACCCCCAGTGCACATAGATGTCTTTCATATCCTTCCTGGTGTCTTTTCCATAGGCTGCTCCATCAATTTATTTATTAACTAATTTAACATTTCACATATCCAGTGAGAGCTCCTCAGGCTGACCATGGCTTGTTTGCCATTGGCACTGATCTGCACAGCTTCCCCAGGGCTGTTGATGTTTCAGCAGAGGCTCCAGTGCTGCTGGGGTGCTGGGACACAGGGCTCACCTGAGAGCTGTGCTCAGATCACACAGGCAGCCAAAGCAGCAATTTATACAGCACTCTGTGGTGCTCCTCCACCTTTCCTGGCAGTCAGGTTAAGCCATCTCAGAAATCCCAGCCTCGACAGGGAAATCACTCAGTGTTCTGGTTCCCCAAGCCTGGAAATGCATTCCCTCTCTGCCACGACTTGAGAGAAATGCATCCATAATCCACTACTCCTGTTTATAGGAGCAAAGCTTGCTTTACTGTGCTTGAATTTAAATAAAGGTATTTGCACATCCCTGATGAATTTTTTCCACCTGTATTTTTATCCATAATAGACTGCCTCTGTACCAGCAGTGACTGATCAATTGTTTGGGGGTTGTTTGTTTTCAAGGCAACGCGTGGGTGATTCTCAATCCTCTCCAGTGGCAAAGCCTGCTGTTATCAATATGTTACTTTCTTTTCTCTGGGAATGTAGCTTGCAGAAGGCACGGAAAATAAATGGGGTCTGGTTTAACTCAAGTGACATTAGGGAACGTGTCTGGTAAATCAACTTCCAAAGCCTCTCCCCCTTTGGAACCGGCCAGGGCAAGACCTGCACTTACAAGGTCTGAATTTGTTTATCTTTTTCTGATTAACAGGAGTTAGTCCTTCAAAGCATCTGCAGCAAGTGGGAGCCAAGAGGCTGGAGTGAGTGCTCTCTGTGGTCTCAAAAAAAAATATATTTGCTTTTCAAGGGGAATAGGGAGATTAAAGACAGGCCTGACTTGGGCTGTCAGGTCTCTAAAGCAAAATCCATGCTTGGTGGGGCCAAGAATGCAGTGCTCACAGAACTGTGTGAGAACAGTGTTTTCTCACCTGTGAGATCAGCAGGTGCAGTGAACGACCAGATGGAGGCAAGGGCTCAGCCCAACACAGATGGCACCCTCAGGGCTGTGGGTGCCACCCCAGAGCAGCCATGAGGACACGTGCAGGGCTGGGAGAGCAACCCTGCGGCCAGCATCCCTCAGTCCTGCACAGAGGGTGCCAGAAAGTTCTGTCCTGCCAAGGACCAGAGATGGCCACACTCTGTATCTCCTTTTCCCCTCCCACATTTCGTTTATTTGCTTTATCAAGGCATAGAGACACAGAATAGTCCTCACGTAGTTTTTACCCTTCCTACTGTGGAGGGGTTTCTGTCTCATTTAGTGGCTTTAGGCAGTGCTGAAGTTCAATGAGGAGGAGCAGGGACTCAGCTGGAAATGCCAGCGTGCCTGCCAAACTGTCACCCGAGGTGTTTTCAGATGAGGATGTCTGCAGAAATTACACTGAGGCTTGGCATCACCAGGCAAAGCTACTCTCTCAGCTCCGCTGCTGACTAATACAGACAGCATAGTCTGTCGCCCCATTAAGGAGCAGTAGCTGCACTGGAAATAATAATAAAAAAATATTTTAAAAAGTGCAATTCTGTAGGAACAACATTTATTACCAGAAAAGAAACCTCTCTCCTATAAAGAGTCAGTCCATTACTGCCAATTTAGTAATTTTCTTCGTGTTTCCCCATCCATTTCACTCCGACATGGAGTCTCCTGCAGCAGGATGCTGCCACTGCCATGGAGGTGCCTCAGGGGAGCAGCACAGCCTCTCCAGTGGGTGTCCCTGCATCCTGGTGCCTGCAGGGCTGCCCTGTGGGATAGCTGGGTGCACTGGGAATATCCCTCTGTGCACCAGCAGTGCTGGCAAGGCAGGGCTGGGCACCCTCCACACCCACCAGCCCCAGCCTGGATCCCCCCAGCTGTGCAAGCAGCTGGAGCTGTTCCTGAGCATTGCTGAGCTCCTGCTGTTGTTGGGCTGCTGAAACACAGCTCACCTTGGAAAAGGGGTTTTCAAAAAGTGTCATTCCTCACCACTGTGTTTAATTTCTTCCAGAAATTTTTTAGTGGGGAGCTTTTTGTTGGTTTAAGTGTAAGGAGGGGGGATTCCCCTTCCTATCCACAAGCTCAGCTTGGGCCCTCTGTGTCAAGCTGTGCTTTTTCTGGTAATGCTTCATTACCAATAATAATAAGAGTTTTCTAAACAAGAGAGAACTTGAAGCTTTAGCATTTTCACCATGCAGATGTGAGGACCATTATCTCAGTTCTTGCAGAATCATCCTTGCCTGTGTTGCACCTCCGTCAGTGGCACTAGCACAGCTGAGAAAAAACAAGCATGAGCCTTTCCTACACTTAGAATTTCAAGGGCATTGTCTCATCTGGGCCCAGCTTTATGTGCCTGTAACACTGAGATTTTTCGTCTCTTTACAGGACATCCTACAGACTTCTATTTTCTGCCCATACAACTTTTTGCTGGTAGTCTATTTGTATTTTACTGGTTTGGTTTGTGGGGCTCTTTTCTTTCTTTTTCATCCTTTTGTTCTTAGTGTTTGGATATCCAGATTTCCTCTGAGGAACCATCTGGGACAAAAATACATCTGTTGTCCCTCTTAAGTCTTATAGATGAGAAAACTAATAACAGAATTTCTGTGCCTGGTCCTTTTACCTGCTCTCTCTCACAATCCATTGTAGTTGATGATGGGTTTGTTGTCAGATTTAAAAAAAAATAGGGAAAGTTTGCTGCTCCAGCTGGAGGAGTGCTGCTTTGTGGTTTGTTTGTCTGGGAGATATTTTAAGTTGGCTTGAACACACTGATTGGTAAGACCAGGATTGCTGAAAAGCAAATAAAACCTTGAGGGGGTTGGAGATTTTTTTCTTTTTCCTTTATTCTAAAGAATATATTAGCCTTCAGTTCACAAATAAATCACAAGTTCCAGAAAATCTGAGTCTCTTGCTTGAGCCTCTAACAGGGGATGAATAAATGTGTACTCTGTTGCAGTGTGTGTGGGGAGTTAGAGAGATATTTCTGCTTTGCTAACCCTGATGGCTGTGTTTGAGTCTGTATGTACCTTAGCCAAACCCGAGGAGTGTCTCATTAATTTGGGGAATGCCAGAGCTTCTGAAAAATTAAATATCTCACTCCTATCACCTATTTTAATTTCAGTAATATTCCAGCCAAGGGACGTTAAGCTATGTCGTGGCTTTGTGCCCAGGAGCAGCATGTAAGGTGTTTGTGTGGTGCGAGGCAGTGCAGTGCATTTCTCGCAGTACCTGACTGGCTTGTAGGGTCCAGTAATGCTGCTTTTCTGTGGATGCAGAACAGAAAAAAGGTATCCCCCTCTACCAATGCAGATATTTCTATTTAGCCCTGAGTTTCCCAGTCTAGCTTTGCCTGTGCCCTGCACCAGAACTGCTGGCTCAGGGGTGCAATGCATTAACCACAGGCAAAGCTCAGCTCTCAGTGATTTTGGGGACATGACTTAAGAAGCCTAACCATTGCAAAGTACTGGGAACTGAGTCCTTGGAAATCTTTTAAGAACCTTCTGGTTCACTCTAAAAAATGTCTGATCACTTCTGACAAACGCTGGGGATTTTACAGCCTGGTTTTCTGTAGGAATCCTTACTTACTTTCTATAGATTACTCAGTCTGTGTGCGTGGGTGTTTTCCTCTGCTAGAAATCTCGGAGCCAATAACAGACTTAAACTCAGTCTATCACAGGTTAGAAGTCCTAAAAGAAAAAGATAATTAAATTCCTGTATGTTTTCCTGAAAATAGTCAGTCAGATGCAAGAGGCTAGTGTTGGAGCATTCCCAGTAAGAATTTTAATAACTTCTGAACTCTGCTTTGGCATGGACTTAATGATCCCCTCATATCCTCCCCAGCCTAATGAATTTTATGACAGTTAAAACCTCAGTGTAATTTACTTGACAGGGTTTTTTTATTTAAAAGGTCATCCAAGAGACACCAACAAATAACAAGCAGGATTTCTCCATTGCTTTTGCTGATCGAACAGATCATTTTTCTTCTGGAGTGCCCGGGGAATTTGGATCCACACTGAGCTGATGGAAAGCAGTCTTTGGCACAACTCTCAAACGTTCATCACAGGCTCTCAAACAGACCTCTGATTCTACCTCTTAAGTCACTTTGGTTAAATTTGTCTTTCAGAAATAATTTTAAACCCAAATAACAATTTTTGTAGTGTCTGAAATAGCTTTTTTTTTTTTTT
>VZRN01011461.1:2410254-2446201 GCA_013397935.1 Dasyornis broadbenti
TGGAATTTATGCTGACACTGCAGAGCTGAAGTTTGAATCTTTTCCAAACTTCTTTACTGACCAGGAGCCTTAAAGGTTTTTGAGAACTACAAAGGAACATCTGTGCAACAGAATTCATTGAACAGAAGAGCGCTAGAGCCTCTCCAGGGCTACCTGCACCCTGCTTGGATTCCTGTTATAGATTATTTTAGAGGGGGTTTTGGCATCCGTCCGATTCTGTCAGATCTTCCAGCACAGAGCATCTCTTTTGATCTCATTCATTATATTTGTTATAGTTATTTTTCAGTACATTTTTATCATTCATAGGTTACATTTCTAACAGTATTGGAGTGCAGACTCTGTGGTGTCTTTTGACCAAAATACTCTTTTATATTACCTACCTTTGACTCTGGTACTAGTCCCATAAAGAGTTACCCTTATCTAAATCTCCTCCAGTCTACTTTTCAGCCACAGGAGCCAGTACAGCTTGAACTTTCTCATGTGCAAACTTGCACATAGAGTCTGCTTGTTATCCCTTCCGATTTTCAATATTTACTCTTCAAGCAGTTTATTCAAAATATCATTCATCTTTGTAGAAACTGCTTGCACTGAGACATACTGTATGATCAAATTTCTGCCAAGGTACTGATCTAGGAATCAGGTCCATGCAGATAAGGGGAGAGAACCCAAGTCCTTGCAGCATCAACAAGCACCTTTAGCACAGTGCAGTCCCAGACAGCTTCACATTCACGTCCAGCACCTAAGAACAATGTGCAAGACTTTCCCAGGGGATCCCCAGCTGTGGGGGGGGCAGCAGCCTCAGAAAGCAGCAGGATGGATTCTCTGGAACCCAAGAGCACCCAAAACTGATGAAGATCATGTTAGAGGGAGATTTCTTTCCTGTGCTTGTGCACATGAACTACTCTGTGGTGTTTGGATTGCACGTGTCCCCAAGTCACCCTCTGCGTGCACGTGTGCATGTTTGGTGTGCCAGTGTCCCACTTAGGTGAAGCTGGGTTCTTGCTGGGAGTCTGGAGAAAATAAATCTTACCACCTCAACTCTTACTGACCTACTTCACAGGGAAAGAGGAAAGACCACAGCCTACCCAACAGAAAATATACATGTAAGTCACTAGACCAATATATGAAGCCTCTAAAGACCTTTTTTTGATTTTTTCATAAAACTGAAATTAACTGAAAGTGTCTCAGGGTAATACATAAAACAAGATGGCACAGCTGTCAAGTCTGAATTCTCTGCTGATTTACAGGATTATGCTTCATTGTTATGGGAATGATACCTGGGGTGGATGTGGGAAGAATGAAGAGGGGAGATCCCACCACTTCTCTGCAGTAGGTCTTTTCCACGTGGTTCCTCGCTGAAAGCTTGCACCATGATCTGCATTTATGTGAAAACCTGGTGAGTAGCTGGCTTCACTGGCATTTGACAAACTGAACACTGGGGCCATGACAAATTCAAACACAAATGGAAATGTAAAAGACACAGCTTTGGCTACCTGCAGGGTAATGCTAGTGCCTAAATAATTTGAAGAATTGTGTGTGGACATAAATTTGAAAAACAGGAATGCAGATAGATGGCTAAGCAGAAAAAAAAAAAATGGGTTTGTATGGGTACTATGTGAGCAAAAGGTGATGACAGGTTATTTTATATCAGAGACATTATGAATTTTCTCCACTTCACATCTAACCTTCTGGATTAGGTTAAGTTTTCATCCAGTGGAGGAGGGCTTGCTGTTGGATGCTCCTTGAGCAGGTATCTGCAAAGAATGGGGAGAAAAGCTCATCACGTGTCATTTCAAGCCATGCTACATGTTTACTTTCTAAAGTTAGGATAGCTTTGCACTGGAAGAGGAAATATTGAGCTTCCTCAAGAGGGACAAGAAGAGTTACTCAGTATCGTATCTCTAGGTATTCAGAGTCTAAACCTTTCCTTGATGCACACAGAACAAGGCCCCTCTTAGGCCTGAGCCTGCTGACCCCTTTTTGACCCTGTTTTGAGTGGAAGGTCAGATTAGATGACCTCTTGTTGTCCCTTCCAACATGAATTATTCTTTAATTCTATATACCTGCTTTTTTCTCAAAGCTTGCAGTGCTTGTCAGCATTCCTGACAAATCACACTAATGGAATAAATACTGGACATTTTCAAGGATAGTTTATTGAATGCCCAGGAAGCCACAGTTATTCAAACGTGTACCAAATTATGCTGGGCCAAAAAAACATTCTAGTTAGAAGAAATGTGAAAGCAGAGACATAAAAAAACCAAAATAAAAAAAAAGAAAAGAAAACCTCCACAAATAAAAATACAATATAGAGGATGGGGAGAGAAAGGAAGTAACAATTTGGTGGCCACAAAGACCAGACGCAGACTGTGTCTGGACATTCATGTTACTGTTAGTGAATAATCTTTGATGGCACTTGAAAGTGGAAGAGGTTTTGAATGGGTCCAAGGAACTTCCAGAGCCTTTTGAAGCCAGAGGCAGAGATAATGAGTCTCAATGAGTCTCTGCATGTGTTCTCCGCTAAGCTGTTGAAGTTGCAAGTTAAATTAAATTTAGGGAAAAAAATAAAACCTTTAAGCTCCAAGAGTTAATGTTGTGGTTGAAATAATTTTTCCATTCACTCAGGTGTTGGATGTGCACAGAACCTTTGTGGTGCTGGAAGGCCAGACTAAAACGATAGGAAAGGACAAAAGCCAGGATATTTGCCTGGCTCTGTGGTACCTGGCAGAGCCAGGCTTGGACACTGGAAGTGGTTTGTTGTTTTCTTTTAACAGTGCCTTGTAGGAATCAAGGGCCTGCCTGCAGGGATCGCTTGCTCCCGTGCTCTGTGCTGCTCTTTTCACAAGTCCCCAGAGCAGTTGTGATGGCTTTCCCTGGACCCTGATCTGGTGGGTACCAGGGGTTTGCATGCCCTCACCCTCCGGGGTGCAAAAGGGGCTGAGCCTCAGCTGATGGAGCCAGGAGCTGAGGAGCTTTGTCCTCACACAGCCCATCCCTCACTGCAGCTCAATAATCCAGACCCAGCTGCGCCACCAGACTTGAGGTTCTTTCCCCTAAGAAAGAAGGTGGGAAGGCAGAGTCCAGCTGCTGCAGCATCCCAGCGTGGTGTGAGGAGCAGGACACTGCTGGTGCCCACGGCTCCTGGAGTGTCCCTCAGGGGCTGCTCCCTGGGACGAGCAGGACACTGCTGGTGCCCACGGCTCCTGGAGTGTCCCTCAGGGGCTGCTCCCTGGGACGAGCAGGACACTGCTGGTGCCCACAGCTCCTGGAGTGTCCCTCAGGGGCTGCTCTCTCAGGGCACTTGGCTGTCGCTTTGGTTTGCGTGTGATTTCTTCCTCAGCAGCGCTGCAAGCCCGCACCATTTGTCACCCAGACCTAAAAACTGACAGGGATGCATTTTCCGGAGCCAAGCATCATTTTGCAGGACATAAATCTTGAAGGTGCTTGAGGAAGGCCGGCTCCATGAGGGCAGCAAGTGACCCTTTGTGCTGCCCTGCGTTTGGAGGGATAATTCCGTGTTGTGTCTGGCTTGGTCTCTGGCCTGGGATGTGGAATTCTTCGCACGTGTACAAATGATGGAATGGGAATGTTTCTGTTCATCTACAAATCCAAATTTCTCGTTAAAATTGGTCATTAGTGAAATTAGTGAAAGTATCTATTAATATATGCATTATCATTTGGGAATCTGCTGCAGGCCTACCAGCTCCAGAATCAATTTAGATGGCCTTTTCTGTGGCTTTAGCTGTCTAATACACACGGCTGAGTTAATTCACATTAAGCCTTAAACCCCTTGCAGTTTTTGCTTTTTTTAACAAGTGTTAGCAATGCATAGAATTTTTTTTTTTTTAATTTCAAGTTTATGGGCTAATTTTGGCTTATTCCAATTTTATATTTAAAACAATTTTCTTCTTTAACATGTTCTCAGGGATAAACTATTACTGAGAGCACTAATGACCTTGGATATTAAGTTCTAACTTTTATTTCCCTGCGGCTGCTTGTGGTATCAAAATGGAGGAGGTACAGGGCAATGCTGGCAGCTCTGATGCCCTTTCCCTTCAAATGGGCTCATACCTAATGCATTTTCCTTTGGATTGTCTTGTTTTCAGCGGTGTTTCTTCTGAAAATTGCATTCCTGTCTCATCCCATGAATCACAGCTTATGTCTTGTGCGTGGGTTTTAGTATTTGTTTCCATTTCTCGTGACTCCCACATATAAGCGGATTTTGATGCATATTGTGCTAATATTGTGATTGCTGCTGGCTGAGCTGCCTCTGTATCAGGTAACCTTATTGATCTTTTTTTTTCACCTCAAGTACCAGCAGTTGTGCTATGCCTGACCTAATTTCAGCCACTGAAGATGCTCTACAATATTGATATGAGCAGAGAGGTTATCTTTCTTTAACCATGACAATAAAAATAAGCCTGGCATTATCCCAGGAAGATCCAGATTCCAATAGTTGCCTGTACCCATCTGAGCGCTGCAGATGAACTCAGAAATTACATTCACTCCAGTGGACATTCCTGGTCTTGAGGGACCCAGAGTTTTCAGAGGAGACTATAAGCACTTTATGAATGCTTAGGCACACACATGCAGGGTTGTCTTGAGTACAATCCCAGATAAGGGTAGACAAATTCCTGAAGGCCAAGACCTCATTTAAGTAAGAAATTTCTTTGAAATAAATCTTTTAAAAACAAGGTGCAGAATCTTGTTTATAAAGTAAAATTCTCTCTTCAGTAGCACCTGAGCTACTTTCTTTAACACAATGAAAGCTGAACAGGTCTGTGTTTTTTAAGACTATTCTTTTTTTTAAACTGCATCCCATTCCCTCTCCAACTTACTGCATTTGTCAGCTGTGAGCAGAGCCTGAACTATGAGAGCTGTACATTGCTCACACCAGCCTCTTTTTGCATTATTTAGCTCGTGAAAAGCATCTGCTGAGCATCCATCAGCATGGGGTGTGTGCCACCACCATATGGGCAGCCAACTGCTGGTGGAGCCGGAGCGGGGCCCTTGTGTTCCCATCCATCCCCTCCAACAATGCCAGCAACATCTGCCGTGCCATGGCACACACACACTGCAGGGTGCAGGAACAGCAGATCCCTCATCCCTAACCAGGATGGAGCTCCTTGGTGGGAGGGACTTGAAATGAAGCTGGGGAAACGCTGTCAGTGCAGCTCTGCAGCTGTGGGCAGCACTGCATGAAGGTCATCTGCTGGGCTTGGCTCATCCTGAGGGCAAAACCAGCCCTTTGGATGGTTTGAGTGGTCATTCTGACACTGCATTCTGCTTCTGGCTGGGACACAGGAAGGCAGCAACCCTAAAAAGGTGTTCTCACAGTCAGTGCAAGCTAGGATTAGTGTCACAGTAGCGTGATGCTTCGAGGCATGCTGCTCTGCAAGCCCTTGCTGTCACTGTGAATGCATTTCCCACGATGTATCACATTTGTGACCTCGAATACGTTGTCAAAAAAAATAACCCCCCAAAAAAGGCTTGCACGGTGTTTTACTGCTCTAAGGCCCGAAGGTCTAATGAGGTGTTGAGTGACCACGTTTGTTAGTGGATGTTAGAAATGTTTTGCCTTCTGTTTGATGACCATAATTCCTGCTCTCCAAATAAGAGCAGAAGGCAGTAAGGATTGTATAGTTTCTTTTTTTATCGCATGTCCCTTTTCACAGCCCTGAAGTTGCTTTCAGTTCAAATTCATCCTTATGTGTTTTGGGGCATTCAGGCTTAAATCTGAATCCTTTACACTGTGGCAGGATGAGGTTACAGAAATGTTTCAGATTTTCTTGGAATGTGTTTCTGGCTTACAGAAATTTGCTGACAATATTTTTTTTCCTTATCCCTGAGTAGCTTCACAGTGATCAGAGGATCATTTGTCCCTCTGAAGTTCCTGAGGGCCCTTGTTGTGAACCTGTCTTTCGTTCTTTATCACTAGGTAGCTGCCAAGGCGCATGAATTCGCTCTCTCACACCTAGATTTGCCAGCAATCTCATGGTAACACACCAAACATTCGATTTTTTTACACTCTGTAGCTGGTGATTTGTGAAAGGACTTCTGCCAAGAGAATGCACCACTGCAAACTGTCAGAAAATGCTTTTCACATGTAGCAAAGTATTTTCTCCTGGGATTCAGCCATGTAGGTAACTTCATTCATTTCCCTGAAGGAATTCCATTTTAACTAAAATTTGCTGCATGAACTCAATCAGTAGAAAAAAAATTATGGTTTATACCAGATGTCAAAAGGGGAAAACCAGCTTTGGAAGTGTTTGTCATGTATGCAGCACCCATTCAGATGTTTAAAAAAATGGATAAATACTCAAGCCAACCTCATTCCACAAGAGAATTCCCCATTTTCTCAAGATCCAGGTGCTTTCCTAAGGCAGCTTAAGACTTCAAACCCAGCTTCTAAAATGTATCTGGGGCTGGACTCCTTTTAATGTCAGCTAGACCCAGATGGTAAAACGCCTGCTGAGGAGCTGGCTATCAGCTCTCCTGAAAGTCTGTTCTCACCTGCACTACAGAGCACTTCTGATGCCGGGTTCACAGAGCAGGTTGTACTCAAGTGTTCGGTGCAGGCCAAGTTAGAGTTGATTTCACTCTGGAAGGGAAAGAAATAACAATGCAGGAAACTATGCCTTCCTTAAGACAGGCAGAGTAAGAGAAATGCAGTAGGGAAAAGTCTCATTCGTGCATGGTTCCTTGCTGCCTGAACTGTACGTGCAAACTTCAGCAGTGGGACATTTAACTACCTCAGCTCAGTTTCACCCCAAAAGATTGTCTAGAGTGAGCAGAGCCTTCTTGTCTAGTAGGACTGAAATGCAGGCAGGAGTAAGATTTCCAGTTACAGCAGAGAGGACATTCAAAGTTGACAACTCCTGACATTCTTCCAGTGCTCTGAAGGGTCCTTTTCTGCCAAAGACACATTCAAATGCCCCAAAGTGCAGTAGCTGCCTCTCTTGGCACAAAAGTCAGTCAGAGGAGGGTCCTCTAAGCACAACCAAAGGATGTGTCAATCTGGGCATAAATCAGCACAAATAGACACTTTTTAATACCTTATTTCTTTATAGATACTTCTAGTTTGTGCTTGCAGAGAAACACTTCCCACCAGCTGCTTTAGATGTGGAGGGACATGGGTATACTCATCCCTTTGCTTTGCCTCTCGGTGTGACTTTGAGTCAGGGAGAGGAGAGGCAGAAGAGATGCAGAGCAGTTTGATTTCTCTCTGTAGCCATGAATTACTCGTGAGCTAAAAGGCCAGTGTGGGAACCCCATGCCCCACATTTTCATAACCCCGTACCTATACACTCAGCGATAAAGGATTTCTGTCCCGTTGTTTACTCATATTTGTGAATAGTTTGGTGGAGACAGTGAGCAGGTTTGAATTTTTCTGTAATTAAATCCTGTAAATGAAAAACCTGGACTGCTAAACCTTCTTACTCAAAGACATAAGGATGCTCATTCAGTCTGAATAAATCAGAATTTTTTAAAAATCTTCAGTGGTATTTTCCCAACAGTAAAAACAGTAACCATTGCTTTGGTGCCTGAAGGGCAGTAGCCCTGTCTATGTAAATGGCAGCTACAATTGGAGATACCAGAGGAAGAAAATGTCGAATTCTTTGACATCTTCTAACCTACAAATAGGTTAATTTTTAAAAGTTGTTAGCTAGCTTGCATCACAGAAAGAATAAAATGATTTACAGGTATTTTGTCACAGTCATATGTCAGAGAAGGTCTTTCTGAACAACCTCTTCTTCTCAGGCTGCCTCAGGTGTGGGGCACATTTCTGATGATACCACAGCTCTCATCTCGTCTGAATGTAGTGCTGGCATCCTCACCCCTCCCGTGCAGCCTGGGGACTCCCGCTGAATTACTTATCTGCTGGCATTTTGACCAGGAAGTTTGCGTTTCCTCTCGAGCCTCCAATTCCTGCAGTCATTGCCAAAATCCTGTCAGAGAGTCTGGACAAGGTCATGACTGCAATTCCTCTGTGGCTGGCGAAACCACGCTTCTCAGCTCATTGCTAGACTCCTTAGTTGTCTTTAGGAAGGTTATCATCTCAGGGAATCGCTGCTATCAAAAAGATTATTCTTAAAAGCTGCGGAGTTACTTATTCAGTCTGTCAAGCCTCGTTACATTAGAAGACTCCATGACAGAATATCTAAGAAATTTATCTTTTTGTTCATGGAAGGAAATGATGGTCCCACTAAGGAAACTGCAAATTTAATTATACAGTAGATTTCCTCACAGACAAAATTTCCAAGGACCTCAGTATGTCAGCACTTACTTTCAAATCTTAATCCTCAGCACTGACTTTGGTTTTCGCTTGCTAAAACGCTTCAAGTGACACTGCTTATCCAAAGCAGTCCTCTAGGTCCCAGGTCTGCACCCCTAATTCACTCCGAGCTGTATTTGCTTCCCAAGGAGGCCAGGGGATTCCTCATTTAATGTAGAGTCGGTAGGAGTGCGCCCTTAATTGCAGTTTTAAATTCTTTATTAAGCATTATCTGTTCCTGTTGAGCCGAGAGACCCATGTGCTATTCCTGGCGCTGCTCTGCCTCGCTGTGTGCCTGCAGATAAGTCGCTCAGCTGCTCAGAGCCTCACCTCCCTCAGCCCAAAATAGCGGCACTTTCCCTTGGCAAGCACTTTCCATCTGTGGTGTGCGCTGGAGTCAAGGGAAAGACTTCCCAAGGTCGCTGTCACTGCTCCTGTTTTGCCACAGAGAAACTGAGGCAGGCGAGGGCACGGACCTGCCCCAGCACTGGTGATCCTTCTCCAGGCTCACCTCCCACACTTCTCCAGCATCCACGAGGCCAACTGCCTCCCCAAACCACTCCTTATGTGCTAAATCATCAGATTCGGATTCATTGCTAAATTTCACATCTCGCTCCCTGTGCCCTTTCTTTGGGTAGGACTCTGACTTTTGCAATATCCAAGCAGACACTTTTGGAATAGCTGAAAGAGTTTCCTGACAGGTTTGAAAGAGAGCCCCTTTGGACAGCGATTGCAAAGCTTAAGCTAATGACCTCCCCGTTGTATTTGCCAGTTCCTTTGTCTCTAGAGAGGTCTAGATTTTTCTCTTGGCTCACAATCATTATTAATAGATCTTTTTCAATTTAGGAGAGGAAGATTTAGCCTCTGTATTTGTAATTCTGGCCTTTCAGAGAAAGCCAGTATAAACAGCACTGTGTCCTGGCCCAAATCCATTCTGCCTTATTAGGGTGGCATTGATTTGAGATCTCACTCCATTAAAATTTGAAGTCTAAAGCAGTTCCTGCAACAAATGGGGTCTCTCAAGGTTTATACATTAGCTTAGCCCTCAACATTGCCAGATGGTCAAAAACTAGAATGTTTCACAAATGTTACCGGTGCCCTTCACAAAATGACGCTTTCAAATTAGTCCCCACTTCCATCCATTTACTGTAAGGTGCTACTTCCCATATGTAAATAAATGGTGATTCATTACTCCACCAAGAGGAAAACAGATTTTGTTGAAAGAGCTTGCTGGGATTTTCTTTTTCAGGTGAATGAATAAGCATTTCCCTGCCTGCCATGGGGATTTTTTCCAAGTCCCTTGCATGCTGAGTATCCTGTCCCTTCCCAGTATATCAGATGAGGAAGGTAGGCAGGAACCCCCCAGTTTCTTTTCCAGTGGATACAGAGGGAATTGGTCCCCAGACAGAGGGGGACCTGCCTGCTCCCTCCCACGTCCCAGCTCCCTGGAGTTCTGCATCTGACCAGGCTCAGTGCTCCCAGATAAGCTCATTTACTTTTTTTCACTATGAAGTTCAGTTTTGGAATCAGCCTAAGATTATTTTGAGCTGAGTAGACTCTGCTCTATTTCACAGATTATCATAATGCATTTTTAAATCTTTTTACTTTTTTTTTAATGTATATTTATAATTTTTCTATAAAATTTTATTTACTTTCTTTATTTTATTGGTTTTAATTTTTTTTCCCCACTGGTACCGCTGCTACCGTGATCCTCCCCAGAACTCCTCTCCAAGCCAAGTGGAGACAAAGCAATGCTGACAAAGCAATGCTGGTATCACACTAATTCCTGTCAGATTCCCTCACTTCTACTCAAGCCACAGATAAAAAATGTTGAGGAAAGCTACAAAACTAGGGGTATGTTTGCTACCACTTCCCCACATACAGCTCCTACCCGGTAACCTCTGTGTGGATGAGATGTTGCCTTAATGCAGGCCAGGCACATTGTCAAGTTCCCCAAAATGTCAGCCCTCCAAAATGTAGAGGAGCTGTAAATCTGGGTAGGTTTTTGTATACATGTGTTGGTTTTTTTTCTTTTAAAAACTGTTATATACTGTGTGGTACGTGATGAAGCAAGAAATTCCTGAGCTTTCACTGTGTCTAGCTCATTGATTTTTAAGAGTCTGGGAGTTGGAGCCTCTGGAAGCAGCTTGACACGTAATGTGAAACCTGCAAATCCTGCCAATTGCCACGGAAAGGTGAGAGAGGTGAAAAAAATCATTTTACACTGTAGACTTTGGCTCATTTTTTGACACTGAGAAAACAACTTTTGCCAGCAAAAGCAAAACCTGCAGAGCATGGGGTGGGGAACAGAAAGCCAAATAGATAGAGTTGCACTCGCTGCAGTCCCAGGACCAATCGTGTGTGCCTTGTGCACCCTGACCACTGCAGCGAGGGCAGCCAAATGTTCTCATGCAAACCCCAATCAGTTTTCAAACCTCAGCAAGATTTTATTTGCAGAAGAAGTCATTGGGACAAGAAGGTGACAAGGGCTGTCGAAGCCTGACACGCTGCAAGGACAAGCACACCACATTTCTGCCACGGGAGCTCCACGTGGCTTCATCCAGTTCAGCATTAACCTAATATTATTTTATAAATATTAATTTAACAACCCTGTGATGGGCTGCTTCCCTCTTTGGGATTGCCCAAGGAAGATGCAGCTGTGATTCTCTAATCCTTCTGCTGACAACAACTGTATCATTCTTCCACCCCGCCTTTCAGCATGACCCCGGTGCCCACCTTTGACTCCTGCTGATAACAAACTGGCACCTTGCTGCAGCCCCTCAGGCACACAGCTCGCACAGGGTGCACAGGCAGGGAGGAGATCTTCCTTTAGACCGAGTGGCACAGCTGAAAAACATCAGGCAAACTTTTTAGTGCACAGGTAAACAAATGCATATGTTGCACTAATGAACCTGTCTCCTTGTGGAACTCAAAGCACCCCACAGAGACGAGTAAAATGACTCAGCCATTTCTGGGTGATTTGCTCACCCCAACAAAATGCATGGAAATTTTTGTCTCCTGCTTCACCAGGACCAAATTTCCGCTGCTGTGCAGTAAAGCTTTATTTCCTATCTCACTGCGATGCCAGGGAGAGAGGAACAAGATAGAATCTCTTACATGCAGGGTGACTCCTCTGACAGTACATTGGGGGGGAAGGGAACTTCCTCCACTTCCAAGGGAGTTTATCTTATTGCATCTAAGTTGAAAAATGGAAGACTCTTGTCCTCTTAGGGTAGAGGGAATTAAAAATCAAGACCCAACACAAAAAAAGCAGAGAGTAAAGTATGTTTCCTCCACCGAAATTATGAAATGGTTCCTGTTGGTACAGGAAATGGTGTCATTCAAATGCCCTGAGTTCCCTGTATGTGTCTCCCATCCCTGTCTTATTCTTCCATGGGCACATTCTTCCATGTATCTGCTTTTAACAACTCAAGGTGTTTGAGGCAAGGTGTGGGACGTGTCACACGGATACTTTGAGTCCATTTCAGTGACATCTTAGCCTGTCAGTGGTGCCACTGAAGCCAAGTGACTGTGCAGCCTTTAACCACTACTGAAAAATAAACTATTGTAGGCAATAATATTATTTCAAAGAGCAGGCTAATGCTGAGTATCCCTTAAGGCTGTCATCCCCATCGAGGACTCCTGGATCTGTGTGTGCCATGAAGGCTAAAACCTTCTTGTTCAAGAACTTTGAGAAAACCCCATTAGAAAATCCTGCAGTTGCACATATGGTAGATGCAACCATTCATGTCCTAACTCAAAATCCAGTGAACGGATCGTTCTTGAGACATCTTTTGTTTTTCCTTCCTCAAGAAGGGCAATAAATCAAGCTAAGTTAAAAGTTTTATAGCTACAGCTGGTTTTGACTTATGCAAATGCAACATTTCAATCACAACATATGGGAAAAGCATATTTTTTCCCTTCCCTCGCATAACTCAAAAGCTGCTATCGTGATTTTTCTGAAGCTCTTCAGAAATTATTATCTTTGGGTGGAAGCTACAGACAGGAGATACAACCCAGATCAAATTTGTTCGATTGAAAGACCACTGAGCAAATGAAGAGGTTGGAAATGGAGATTTTAACTACTACTTGTTTGCTGACAAGAACTGTAATCAGTTAATATTTATAAGATACTTCAATTTCAAAATTATGATAATTTATTTCCTGGGCTTCTCCCTAACAACAGAACGTGCCTGAAAGACTTGCAGGAAATCAGTTTGAGTTTCATTATGTCTCCATTTCCTCTGTTGCTCATTGTGCTTAAAGCTGCTTTGTGATGGGATTTCTTTGTTGCAGACACAATTCAGAACCACACAAACTGAATTGCTTCCTGATGGAAGTGTGTTGTCGTGGTTTCCTCTTTTCCTTTTGAAGCATCAGCACCTCAGAGGGTCTGGGAGCACCAGCCAGCAGTGGGACTGAGCGTGTCCTACAGATCCAGTTCAGGAAACACTGAGGCTGCAAAAAAGTGTAGGACCAGCACACATCCAAAGCTCACTTAACTCCACAGCTTTTTTTTTTCTCCTCTCTCTTATTATTTAATTATTCCAGAGTTGTTCTGGAGGAACAAACCCTGCAGCCCCGGAGCACATTCTATTACAGGTGGACTAATCCTGAATAAACTTGTGCTAAAGCCTCATTCCTGGGAACCTCCTCCACAAGAAAAACACCTCATCCAGCTCTGGTTGTCTCCTCCAGCCTGCACAGGGAGAATGGGAGACAGCTGGAGCTTTTTTAGGAGGGGAAAATCCACAAAGTAAGCCTTTTCTGTAATTATAATGATACTCTTTATCATTCCTTTGCAATTCAACATAAATCCCTATGTTCTGTGCCAGAGAAAGAGGCTTTTCCTGCGAAAACCTCCTGGTGACAGTCCAAGGGCTGGTGTTTATGCTGGGGGTTCAGCAAAGTCTGCTCTGGGGGAGAGGGCAGAAAGAGGAGGGGAGAAGGTCATTAAACACCAGACACCTTCAGAGATTAAGCAGATTATGCCCAACACAGGAAACCCAATCCCCAAACTCTTCTGCTTCAGCCACCTGTCTCAGAACATTAGCAAATGGTCTGAGTTTCACCAGCCACACCTTCCAGGCAGTTCTGGATGAGTGAGGCTGAGACTGGGAAGAAGGACTGATGTCTTTGGTTCTCACTCTCCAACTCTATTTTGGTACTGGCAATAAATTATATTCATTTTCCCCAGGTCAAATCTGTTTTGCCCATGAAATTGATAACAGATGTCCCGTCTTTATCTCGACCCACAAGTTTTTCCATCTTTGTTTCTTTCCTGTCTCCTAGAGGAGGTGATGAGAGCAGTTGGGAAGGCATCTGCAAGTCAGCAGTTGTCCCCGCAGCACACTCCCCTGTTCTCCCAGTGTTTCTTGGGAAAGTCCAGCTGAAGGACTAATCATTGGGAATGCCAAGCACCTGCTCACAAGGCTGTTGGTACAGGTTAGAAGAGAAACTGCACCTCGGGTTTCTTCTACATGTCTCATTAGGTGTAACACACAACCAAAAATGTGGGACCCTTTCCCTGAGGCTGCCGTTTGTATGTGGGTCCAAATGGAATTTGAACACAGGCATAAAAGGTACAGGTGTTGCCGCAGAGAAGGTGCTGTGCTCTGAAGGCGATTGCTGGCTCAGGAAATGCTCAAACACTGACAGCAGAAGTCTGGAGCACTGTCTGGCAGGGGGACAGCGCACAAGGGACACTGCTCGGGACCATCCTGCCCTTGCAGCATCACGTATCAGCCCATGGCACTGCCAGGATGCTGAACTGGACAGACCTTTGATCCTGCAGGTTGACAGCCGATCTTGCAGTCTGGGATTGAACAGGAAGGTTTCCTATGGCTTTTTCTACATCACTCCACTTGAAGCAAGAGGGTTCAGTCCCTCTAAGATCATTTTTGGGAGTTCTCTGTTTCTCACCCTTAATAATGCAAGAGTCCCATTTGGGACATGGAATTACAAAATAATATCTTCATTAAAATATCAGTATTGATTTCATGTTGTAAGAACTACAAAGCACATGAGACTTCCAGTGTCACACAGGCATGTGCACACCAGCTTCCCTTGGCTCCTGCCAGCTCCCAGGCTGCGACGGATCACACCGAGCTGTGTCTGTGGGCAGCTGCACACCCATGTACAAAATGCTGCCTCCATGGGAGTGCCTATTCCTCCACCTCACACCTGCTCCAGCACAGGCTCCTGTGCTGCTGTCAGCATGAACCCTCTCTGGCTGCTCATTCCCAGCTCCAGGGCCTGAGTGTTAGTCCCTTTCCTCTTTTTTCTTCTCAGCTTTGGAAATGATCATGGTTGGGATCACGTAGTTATGTCTTCGTGGAAACTGTCCAAATATTATTTAACTAAGCCAGTGTTAAATTGTGCCTTACAGGTGAATCTCATACCACACCTGCACTACTTTTGTGACAGACCTGAGGAATTAGCAACTTGCAAAGGATCTGCTCTGAAAGACCAGCTGATGTTCATATGGAGCAAATTGTGTGTGTTTGGGGGGGCTGGCAGCTTGCACATCCTCTTCCCCCACCACACACCCCTCTGGTGCTGGTGCTGCTGCCAGAGCCCATCCCCAGCCACTCTGTCTGGTTGCAGCTCAGTGCTCCACAGTGTAGAAAAATCTCCCCATATTTTTAACTGTCTGTTTTTCTCTCTTTTGTTGCTCATATTAAGAGACAGCAGAATTTTGCCCACAAAAGTAACACCTAGCTCCTCACATAAGAGAACAGCTGTATTTACTTGACTCATGAGTATCTTTACTGACAGATTTATCATTTGCATTATAAAATGCCTATTTGGGCTTTAAAAACTGCACTGGCTGCTTCTTTGAAGCTTGCAGCAGTAGACCATTCTCATTTGAAAGACATATTATTACCCCGAAACTAAACATATTATTTTATACATCCCAGCCACCCTGATTCTTTGTGCCTGAGGGCCTCTGAGCAAAAGGTGTCATTTGGAGCACTCAGCAGAGAAAACTTGGTTATGTAGATATCACATTTCTCTGCTCCTTCTGTGCCAGAAGAGCTGTATCCACACCCCTCCTTGGGAAGCTGCTGGGTTTTTCCCATCTGATGGCTGAGTTGTATCTGTGTCTATGGTGGTGTTATTTTTGGCAGGCACATCCTTCGCATTCTTAGCACGAAGAGCAGGAGCTGGCAGCCGGTCTTGTTCAGTAGCCCTTCATGGTTTGGGTTTTGCCATTGTTGCCTCTTCGCTGGTTTTAGAATTAGGAGCCAGACATGGTTCAGGGATAAAAGGGTTTTACCTCGGTGTTTAACAGGATCCTGGGTGCACAGCTCTTCAAGGTGGAACACGCTGAGATGCACACACCATGGAATGTGTATACAATTTTTATAGACCTTGCAAACTGGCATATCTAGGATCCCCCAATAAGAAGCTTAATAAATGAAGTAATGCCCCCCTATTCTAAAGAATCCCCCCAAATGAGGCTAGACACCAGTTTACAAAATATGTTCCAGAGAGAAAGTTTCAACCAAGGCTGAAACCTCGAGTTTTTGAGACAGCATAGGGCTCACCAGCCTCCTACTGGGATATTTGGTCTTTCTGCCTTGCAGAACCCCAAAACTAAGCCAGAATATCAGGCTACAAACATTAAAAGCATGTGGGCTAAGGGTACAGAGAATATATACGGGGTACAGAAAATATATAAAAGGGCATATAAAATATATAAAAGGGCATATAAAATAGATAAAAGGGTATCAGGCATCACCATGAGCCAGGTCCTCAGGGTTCAGGGTGATGCATCACGAGGCTGAGGGGGAAACCAGGGCTAAGGGACACAGGGAGTGAGGCTGGGCAGGCTGGATCTGAGTGCTGGGGAGGTGTCTGATCAATACTGCACCTGCCTGAAACCTGCTGCCTCAGAGCCACAGCCCTGCCCAGCCCCACCCCACTGGGGATGGGGCACAGACCCCCCAGAACCCAGCAGATTTCCAGCACAAGTGATCCACAGAGCGTGGATCCCTCCAGCCACAGAGGGAGGGAGTGGGGTTTGACATCCCCCAGCTCCAGGCCAGGGCGAGGGGAGGGATGCTGCCAGTGAGCTGCTTCTGCCTAATGAACTGCTCCTTTTCTCTGCAGCAGCAGATAAGAGCAATTAAACACTAGATAGCAGATTAATGATTACTGCAACATCATGCTAGCTCATGGTGACAAATCTGTATAAATATTCACCACAGTGGTAGGCGAGGTGTCCAGGCAGTGATGTGCCCTCTGTGTGGCAAATCACTCAGAGAGCATGCAAGGAGAGAGCGTCTGGTGCTTGTCACCTTCGTTAATTATCACTGCAGATGAAATCGGAGGAAAGACCAGCTTAAGTACATTACGTTGCATTTGCCAAAGGTTGTTTTGAGCCCAGCTGCCACCCGGAAAACAAGGCAGGCTCTGGATGTGGAATTTCCACCTTGGGAGGATGCTTGTTTGTGTGGTGTGATGGTTTGCAGCCGTGGAACAGCAGCCTTCCTTAGAGCTGGCTCGAGTCTTTGTCTTTTTATTGGAAATTATGAGGAGAGTTATGTGATGACACATTATACCCACGGCCTCTGGCTCTCACTTTCTCTTCTGTTCACCTCTGGCTTGCCATTGCTGGAGACAGCAAGCTGGACTAAATGGATTGGGGTTCTGACGCCATCAAAGAATGCCCATTAATAAAGAATGGCATTAAAGATATGAATGTTCTCTCACTTAAATTGAACGGCTGGCTAAATTATCTTTCTGGATTTTGAAGGACTCATATACAGCCCCAGTAGTGTTTGAGATTCCCAAAGGGTGAGACATCACCCATGCAGTAATTTGGAGAAACAGACTCGATTGTGGCCTGTTTCTTATTGTACACAAAACACCTCCGGACTACTGGCAAGGCAGAGAAAGTAAAAGGATAACTTGGCTGAAGAACATCTGGATTCCTGAGCTGAAATCTCTGTTTGATCAACAGATTTTGCAGAGGCTCTGTTCTGAAATTCTGTTCTGAAGATTCTGTATTTTGTTCCGTAAAGAATGTTTTGCTAGAGTCTACAAGAACCTCATGTGAAACGTGGGTAAGAAAATAATAGATCAATATGGTTAAAATCTTCAAAAACAATTTAATGATTTTAACTGAGTTCATGTCTGAAAAGTCTGTATAACGGTGCCCTAGTGTGCAAGAGATGGATGTTCAGCCACACTGGCTGCTGGGACATCTCACAGGATGGACAGGGCAGCCAAAAGCATGAAGGGCTGTTTGTAAATCTTGCTTTTTTCTAAGCAGAAACTTCACCAATGGCTCATCAACAATCACAGACGGCAGCTGAGTTTGAACCAACATCACAGTCACCTCACAGAACATCTTATGTACCAGTATCACATATATTCCATGTAACAGAGAATTTAATTAGATTTATTTCTAAACATGTCAGCTGTGTCCCACATCAAAGGCATTTAAGTCTTTGCAATATCTCCAATCGCGTTTGGATCTGCCCTGTGATGGAAACAGCCCTGAAAACAGGCAGCCCCTGAACGGTAGCTGGTAATAATATTTGAAAATATGATTGTGCCTCAGAATGAATCATTAGATCCTATAAAATGCATCTGTCACTGTAGTGTTTAAACTCCGCTTTCCCCACCCTCTCCCCACCCCCCCATTTGCACTAATTAGTGTAGGATGAGCTGCTGCCTAAAAATTAAGAATTCTGGAACGTTTAATTGATCCTAGTCGCTGTGAATGCCACGCCTGAGGAGTCAGTAGCAAAGCCTCAGGTGAGCATGGCTCATAGAGGGACTGCATTTATGGTGCCCCCCAAGCCAGGAGCCAGAGAGGGGTGGCAGCCCTGCCAGGGCTGGGGTGCTGGTCACTGCCCCAGCTCCATCCTGCTCGCCACCCTGCCCCAGCTCTCGCTGTCCCCACGCAGCAGGTGAGAGTGTCTCACCCAAAGCCCCCCAAGGGAGGAGTTACCCGAGCAGAAATGGCCTCCTGGAGACACCAGGTGTTTCAGTGTGTGGTAGCTTTTCAAACCTTGCTTTTTAGGATGCAGAAGTTGCCAAGGATTATGAAGTTTTACTCTTAAAAGTGACATAGTGTGGAATCATGCTTATTGCACCCCAGTGGCTCTCCCCTAAATGTGCTCAGCCGGCACATAAAGACGTGAGCTGTTTTTCACCCATCAGCTCTGAAAATTTACCTTGGATTCCTGCTTTATCATCCATAATTTGCTTTAAAGGCTCCGCTGGGCGAGTTGCTACCGGGAGCCTTCTCCAGGAGTGCAGTGCACATAAAGCACCGCGGCCCCCGAGGGGCAGAGCTCCCCTCCCCGAGCACTCGTCTCTCTGACAGCCAACATCCCCAAATGCCTGACGCTTTCCTGCCATGCACACCTCAGTGCTGCTCCGTCTGTCACACCCCAGCACTTATTTGGGATTTGCAGGAGTTATTGGTGATTAGGGACCTCTTTCCCAACACCCAGCAGACCCCAGCTTGCACAGTTGGAGTGGCCAGGAGGTACTGAGGATACTGAGGATGGTTTGCCCTGCTCAGTCCTCATTCCCAGCAGGGTAAATGGAGCCCAAAGCCCTGTTGTTGAGAGAGGCAGAGGTAAGAGCAGACACATTTTGCCAGGGACTCTGCAATGTAGAGCTGAGCACCTGCTGGCTGCTTCTCAGGGAGCCCAGAGCAGGAGCATCCCAAGATAGCAAAATGGAAATGCCACATGAATCAGGCTTGGTCTTGTGTTTGTGAGTGTTTGGCATTTGGTTCAAGCTCTCTGCAGACATAACCCCAACAAAGGCCATGGAACAAAGAATTTGGCAATTTTATTTCATTTCCATTCTTGCCAAGGCTTTTTGCTCGCCTCTTGAGCATCCCCTCTCCCTTTGCTGGGACAGCTGCTTAGCTGGGCTGACGGGCTGTGGGGCTAAGAGGGCAGGCCCAATTAACTGCACGGTGATCAGTTCTTCTGTCTTTAAATCCCACATGCTTCGGAATTAATTTAGAATACATTCAATCCTAGTCATTTACAAGGTCTGCTGCTGGGCGCTGCAAGGAGCAATTTGCTGGTGGGATCCTCATTCTTTACAGTGGCAAATTGCCTAAGTTCACCATACCACAGGAATAAAAAGCTGGGATTTAGACCTGATGTGGCTAAATGCTAAATATGTGTGTCTGTTTACATTGAAGCACACTTCTGGTAGCCAGGTGAGCTCAGGGGACTAATGCCAGAAAAAGTCATAGCAGAACTGCTTCAGTTTCCTTTATCTACAGCTAGGAAGGCGCAGACATAAACACTTGGAGGAATACGTCTCGTAGCACAGCAGCCTTGCCAGAGTCCTTACTCACACCTCCATGTCCTTAAGCTGTGACTGTCCACAAAGCAAAGCCACACACAGCTCAGCGTGTCCTCTCTCCTTTCTCTCTCGTTACACCACTGTCTTCAGTAAATCTCAGGCTGAACGCCCATGTGTGTGCTTTGGTTGCAAATGCGTGTGCTTTGCCGTATAAAAGAGAAGTGCCCCGTTCAGCCAAGCTTTCTTCTTTATGGCCTGCTCAAGTATCCCTTCTGCTCTGCTGTGCCCAGGCAGGTTGACCAGCTTGGGCCTCTCCTGTGATATGAAACAATTCCAACACAGAAACATCTTCCTTGTGAAATTGATCTCCTCACCACAACGCTTATTGTTCGATTCCCCTGCTGCCTTTTGTTCCTTCAGGGTCTTTCAGCATGTGAATTCAAGGGTAAATAATCTCTTTTTTTGTTTGGTTGGGTTTTTTATATGTTTTATACCCAATCGATGGCAAAGCTCTAGTTCAGGATATGGAACTTCTCTGGACATCAACCAGCAAGAAACATGTGCACTGGAATTGCCTTCTCAGATTTATACTAATAATCTAATTTCTGCTATTTCATCTGCCATGGAGCTACTGAAGTGAGGAAAAATTGCTCATCTTCTATTAAGCAGAAGGATTGTTAAGCAGTCTTATGTAAGGCAGGCTATACCACTCCCACAAGGAAATATTTCTTTCTTCCTGGTCCTGACTCCTTCCGTCACATTCCAGGCTCTGGATGGGCTCAGTGGTGGTGCCCAGCAGGGCTGTGGGTGTTCCCTGGCAGTTGGGGTGCACAGGGAATCACCATGGCCTCAGATGTGTGGGCAGCGACACCAGGCTCAGGTTTAGGGCTTCTCTCTTATCAGCTCTAATGGCTTCAAAGAATTTGCATCCACTTGGCTGAAAAAACAGCCAAGGGTGAATGAATGAATGTAAATGAGGTGACTCCTCATCCTGTATTTCTTTATCTGAGGAGCAGTTTATAAATTCAAGGTAAGTATATCTTTCCACCAGCTTTGCACATTTCTACTCTCTCAGGGTGAATAAATTCTTTTGATGGGTGAGTTAAAACATCATTATTTTTTTCATTATCATTGTCATCAGTATAAATGGCAGAGGTGTAGGGTTTTTGCCCAAGCTTTTAAATTTTCATGACAATTTTACTAAGCTGTTTTATACGTTATTAAACACACTCGTGATTTGTTTCAACCTATACCTTAATAGGATGTTTTAAGAGAGTGTTTCCAGAAGAGGGCAAAGGACTCCTACACCCTGGGGACCCAGCTCCAGCCTTGGGCTTCTCCCCTGCTGGGCCCTACAAACAGGGATGGCCAGGGTGCCAAGAGAGCTTATTTCTTTCACTGAGGTTTTTCTTTTGAGATTCTTTTGAAAATCCCAGCCTAGGGGATTAACAGCATTGATCACTCTTGAGAATCAGGACACTGGTGTTGCTAAGGCTCAAAAGCAATGGGTTTGTGCAGGTTTCTGCTGGGAAGAGGAGAAAAAGGCTGCGGATCAAAGGTCTCATTTACCCAAACACGGAAATAATTCCTTTTAGTGGCCATTTCTAGAAACCGAGGTCAATTCTTGTACTTATTTTTTGAACAAGACTTTTTAATGAGTTTTTACAGACAGCTGCTTTTTGTAAACCACTGAGACAGAGCAGTGGCACCTAGATTTCAGCACAACTCACACGGTCACGCTTGCCTTGGGAAGAGCTGAATGGCCCCTGCTCCTGAGTGAAAGTCTATTTTCATGACATTACACTGTTCTCAATATTGTATTGGCCATATTTCCTGGTAAAATATTGATTTCTGTAATTTGCAATGAGATTTGACTGATCAAACCCTGAATAGTGCAGTGGTCTGTTGTCAGTTTATAAGAGCTCCAGATCTGCCTCTGCATTTCTCCAACCAACTTTTCCAAACGCTGGTTAGTGCTGTCTGTGACTGATGTACATGGCACTTTTCTGGGATCTCATTTTTTCTTGTTTGCAAAGGAAACTCTCTGACAATAAATTTAGATTCCTGCTTTCCAAAACTTTTCAGCCATAATAAATTTGATTATTTTTCTTCTAATTGTTGTCATGTAAAAAATGTCATCTTGAGTGTGCAAATTACTGCCCCCTTCCCTTCTTTTCAGTGCATTTCACATAAATGACCAAATCCTGAGCATTTTTCTCAATTCTTGCTGCAGTTAATATGAGTTTTTTCTGTCAAAAAACTTTCTGAAATGTTCAGGGACTTCAGGATTGGATTTGAGTAGCGTTCTGAGGGCCGGATAATGCATCATGCTAGAGGCAGATTCTGGTCTCCTATTCTAACTGGACATGTCTCCAGTCTAAATATAGAAGCTTTTCCCTACTCACCCCAGGGATTGTTTAATTTTCACCACATTTCTCCTTCCTTCCCCGTGTATTTTTGTACTAGGCACTCAACACGTGTTCCTGTGTCTTTACAAAAGCTCCCATTTCCTATCGGATTATTCCACTCCCCTTCACCTCAACAATTTCTTGTTTTTCTGATAAGAGATTTCAGGCATAAAGATATTTTCCTCTCTTTTTATGCTGTACGCCATGGTGTGTCCACCAGGCCCTTCAGATCTCAGGCACACCATTAGAAAAACCTAACACTCCGTATCCCAAATGGGTCACTTCCCAAGTCTAGTGCTGAAATCCTTTTAGCTAATACTGTTCAGGTGACTTAGTACTAAATTATATTTTAGAAAGATATGGCCTGCCCTTTACTTTTTCATGGGGCTACCATTCAGCCAGTTTTAGAGCCGTAATTCTTTTTCAGGGTTGCCATGGAAACAAGTTAGTGTTCCAGTGCTGCCTTGTGCAAACGAGCAGAGTGCTCATACATCATGTTGCTGCTCCTGGGTCATTCTGAGTGTTGCTGTCCTGGGTTTCTCCTCTCCCACACACGCGTTGGGGCAGAGCTTTCGCTCCTCTCCCCGTAATCCGTTAGCGGAACCAAAGGAATGTTGGGATTGTGGATGCTCCGTTCGTTTCTCGCTGTTAGCACCGATCAATACAGGCCCCAGTCTGGGGATTCCTGCCCTTTGAAGAGCAGCTTTGCTGAGACCAGGGCTTTACAGCCTGTGGGGAAAGGATTGCACTTCATAGCGCAGCTCCATCCGCGCGGGCGGTGCCGGGGCTAATTCCCGATTCCCGGCAGGTCGAAATGTCCTCAGCATAAACAATGTGCCTTTCACACAGGACAGGCACTTCAGCAGGAGACAGACGATGAGCCCAGTGGTAAATAGACTCTTGACCTAGTTGGAAACTATAACAGCAGCTTAGGAAATGATCAAAATTAGTAGCATTGCCTTAACTGTTCAACAACTGGCTGTGCTTTGCAGAAGAAGCTTTACCAAACACTAAACACTTGGGAATACTCCTCAGGATTCTCCACTGACTATCTCTGTGTGTACTAGCCATATCTGTAGTCTATATATATCTTTGAGAAAGTTATCTCAAGCAAATATGTCACACATATCATCATGATAGTCCATGTATTGTCTGATATCCTGCCCAACACCGCAGCTTTTAAATTCTTCAAACACTCATCATCACATCATATTTTTTTAACTTTTTCTCAGAGAAAAAAAAATTGATGCAGGGGAATATTTTGCAATTCAGACACTTTATTTTTTCTTAACCTAGCACTGCAAAAAGGCAGGGTCAAAAAATGATTGTTTTAATTTTAGGATATCATGCCACAGATCTGAGGCTTCTTGGAGCCTGGTGTTTCCTCAGAAAGCTTCCAAGAAAATACCTGGTTAAAATATTTTTTATGTATTGCTGAAACTCTGTTACCATTTAAGAGGACAAGAAATGATTTGGGATGCAGTTGTGATGTTACACTTTTATCAGTGCTGGTTAGGACTGCAGTTAAGGTAAGAACAGGGGTTATTTATAGGCAAAGGTGCCACATTTCAAGACCAGGCTTGAAAGCACTGTTGGATGTAGGCAACACACACAGCCAAATAAAGTTCTTTCCTGGGCCTCCGCAGAAGAGCACCATCAATGAAGTGCATTAAGATTTGATCCTACCATCTTATCATTAAACTGATGGCTTTCATTTCATTGATCACTTCTGATCAGATGTGAGGCACCCCCGTTAAACCTTGCTTTACCAAAAGTGATCTCACAGCTTTCACAATAAAATGATTTGCAAGTGAAAGGCACGGTGTGGAAGCATGGCCATGTGCTACAGTACAGCCACAAACTCCACCAGACACGTGGCTTAATGAGTACTCCATGTTCTTTTCTATTTCATTTCACACTCAGAATGTTGTTCTCTTAGAGCAATGCAGCCATGACTTTGACCCAAACACTCTGCAGATGCTCTGGACTGTGCTTGTTAAACGTAGGAGCCGGTGTAAGGTGAACAGGGTGATGGCTGCGTCAGTGTTAGACTTCGTTTAATGTTTTAGAGCTGTCCAAGTGAGTCTTGGACCCAAAAAGGTAGAGCTGCACCCAGAGCTGTACACAAAACACCTGGGAAGCCAAAGCACTTGGAATGGGGCTCTGCCAGCCCAGCCAAGCTGTGGAATGAAGTTTGCCTGCATCTGGGAGTAAAACCTGACCCTTATAGCAAGTGACTGCCTTCATTTTGTGATTGTAATGTACTAATAGCAACTCTTGGTATAACCTGCAGGGCTGGAAATAATGAGGGAACCGAATACAATACTCCCAGGGCATGAGCTTAAAGTGATAACTATTCAAGCGTAGCCTTTGACTAATGCAGTTGCTCTTGCGCATCAAATAATGTCAGAAATGCCACACTTCATAAGAAAGGGCTATAAAGCTTCATTGTGATCCTTCAGCCCAAAAATCCATGCTCAAAAAGCTAAAAAGTTTTTAAATGTGCTGCATGACATCTAGGAAATGGACAGAGGAGTGGAAGACATTCCAGGTCACCTGCATTACATTAAAAATGTGTTCTCCCCAGTCGGTGTTTTTACACAAACATGTCCATGCACAGTGCTTTTTTACTTTAATCTCTCCGCTTTTGTTTCTGCAGTATTAGATTAGCCAGATAAGGCTACTGGAGGGCAGCCAGCAGTGATACTTGGAGAACAGCATGGATAACTCTTAAAGCATTTGGATCTTTCTCTCCAAGCAAGCATCTTGCAGCAGTGAGTCTGATCCATCATGAGTTTAGCCATGTTGGCAGCCAGGATGGTAACAGCTGAAGAAAATGCAAGCACAAGCATTTCTGCCCAGCAAAGGACTAGGCCATCAGAATGAGTGCCCAGCACTGATTCTTCCGAGGAAAAACACCTGCTTTTTGTTGTGCTTTCTGGGACAATTCCTACAATAATGATGGTGTAACAGAAATAATCGTTCAAAGGGAAGAAATCCCTCTCAAGCATGGGCACAAGTAGCACGTGTGTTTGCTGGTGTTTGAGCGGCACAAAGTCCCTCTGTCGCTTGCTGCAGACTTTGCAAACCAGCTGCTAACCATGCCTGTGGATGGAGCAGGTGCTTCTGAGGGCACATTGGCCAGTCAGGGGTCTATTCTGGTCTCTTTCCAGTTAGAGTTGGGGTTTTTTTAATAGCTGGTAGTTGGTATTTTAAAACTATTGATAATTGATAGTTCAGATAAATGAATTTTCATGTTTACCAAAACTCCAAGGTGCCTACCAGTCTGCCAGTCTTTTTACTTCATTAAGCAAATTCAGGCAAGCTGTTTGCCAGTTTGCTGCCCCTGGGAAAGCAGCAGTTTCCTGAAGCATGGTGGAGCACACTGAGAGCTGAGCTGGCAGGCAGGCACCCTGACTGCGCTACCCTGCAGCCCTTGCTCTGCACAGAGCTCCCCTCCTGTGGCCGTACAGCCCAGGTGAACTGTGCAGTAGGAGTCACAGTCATTCCTCAAGGTCTATCTACTGCCTTTCACTGCTTTTCAGAAATGCAATGGCATTATTCTAAAAGGCCACAACTTGCCAGCACTTGCACTGCATCTTAAATATCCAGTTTTCTCCAGAGATGAAATAGGCGAGCTCTTATTCTACCTCCCTGTCTGTTGGCCTGTTAGTGCCCTTTGTGCTGTTCATACAATGCATCCTATTCAGCAACACCCCAAATACTCCGGTCCGAAAAGCTATTTATTTACCCTTCAAGGGTGATTTGCAGTAACTTAAAACAAACAAACAAAACTGTTTGCTCCTCTCTGCAAGTGATTGTCTACTACAAACAACCCTGAACCTCTTCTTCCATCCCCAAAAGGTAACCACCGTTTGCTGCAGTTCTGGCTCCTGCTACCATCAGTAAACACCGTGGCTTAATAAATCACTGCTCCTGAGAGGCATTTCCCAGACTTCTTCATGCTCCATAGGATGAAGACAGAGGGTTCTCCTGCTTGTTTCTTTCTTTTTTCTTTTTTTCTTTTGTTTTTGACAAAACAAAATCATGTTTCAGTGTGCCTTCTTCTTTGTTTTATGAGCTATGTGTTGCAAAATAAGCATTTCACAAGAGCGATTTCAAAATCTGTTTCAAACAATCCATTTTAGCATCCAGACGTATCATTCCACTCCCAGCCTGGATGTTCACCAGTGCTGTCACACCTGCCACCCTCCTCTCCCCTGCATCCCGCTCAGAGTGTGAGATTTCAGCAAACATTACCCAGCATTTTGCAAGACATTTTCAGTTTGGTTATCCTTTGACAACGTCACATGTTCTTCAGCTCTCTCCACACATCCCCGTCCAGCCCCAGGAGGAGGGCAAGGCTCTGCCTGGGAGCTTGGGCCCAGCTGTGAGGAGCTGTGGGGATGCAGTGCATGTCAGGAGTCCAAATTTTGCTTTCACCTTTCACTCCTCCACAATTTTTTCCTGGAAAATATTCAATACTGAGGCAATGATTTGCTCTCTTTTTTATTACCCTTGGCTCTTCTCCGTTATATAAACCAGCTAATTTTCAAAGTCATCTTCTGACACAGACACAAAGACATAGACAAGCTGGGCACAAAAATGCTCTGGGCAACATTTCAAAGCAGTGGCAAGGCTTCTTGATGGCAAAAAAAGCTTAAAAAAACCCCTCTCTTGTTCTTCCATGCAGTGCCCATTTTTTATTTTGCTGTATAATACAAAGAAAAATTATTTTACCACTAATACTATCAGCGGTGAATTAAGTAAAAAATGAACAGTGGTATCTTTGAAGGGCTGTTCTTGTCAGAACCATGAACACCTATGAGCAGCACAGCGACTGAAATTCATGCTTGGCCAACACTTGCTGGAGTTTACCCTAGACCATTGCTACAGAGACAGGGCTCTGAGTGTATATATCTATATATACATTTATAAACTTTTGTGGAGTTTTCTGAGTGAAATAAAACCAAATACTCCCAGAGAGCTAAAAGCGGAATTCTCATTTCAAACCTTCCCATTAGGATAGTGAGTTAAAGCCATCGAGATGGTCACATCCTGTGTATTAACACACTTTTTCATCTCAAGAGCTGCTAAGTTGGGCTGAGGTGCTAAACCTACTGAAAGTGCTTATTATTGCTTATTATTGCTGCTTTCTTTTATTATTGTTGGTGTCTTGGCATATACCAGGTGTCCCCATGGTGGAGAAAAGAGAATGGCAGAAAACTGAGCCTTTCATCTCAAAAGGACCATGTTTTACAATAGCAGCTCTTAAGGACCCAGTAAGGGAAAAACTCTTAGGAACATGATTGACTAGTAGGTTGCAGCCAGAAAAGCTTTCAAAGCATCCAACCTGAGCCAGTGACTGGAAAAATAATATCTGTACGCCCTAGGAAATGCAGGAGAAAACATATGTATTTGCATGTGATTGTTTCTTCCACTGACTTTTCTTACACACCATCAAATATGTATGGTTTTGTAAAAAATTAGTGTGTGTCCATACAGGCTTTTACAAAAAAAAATGTCTCATTTTAAGAAAAAAAAAAAAAATCGTTCCAGACTATTACTGGACTGAGTGCAGTCATTAAGCATTATACACTGATAGCTTATTGTTCACTTATGTGATAATTTTACTTCCAATTATATCTGGGTAATGAATAAAGACAGTTAAGACTTTAACCTATTTTCAGAAACCAGAGTTCTATCAACATGCAGTTATTTATGCTAATGAAAATAATGATCTTTTTATAGTGCTTGTCACTGAAATGGAATGATGTCCTGCCAACTGTGCATGTTTGCCAGTGGCTACAAATTAATCAGCTAAACTGGAGTGGTAATTGGAGTAGAGACAAGTCAAGGGGCAGCCAGGCCAGCTCTGGCAGAAAAGCTTTTGAAGATGAATGCCCTGTTCAGCACACAAAACAAAAGAACTTGTTTATATAATGCTGTTGTTTAATTAAATCTAAGCAGCTGTTTCATTAAGAGGTCTCTGAAGATAAATGTGGAAGGTGATGGGCAGGGGAATCAAAATGTGATGATGATTGTGTTATACAGGATTACGCTGTACATTTACCTCACACTTCACACCTGCCTAATGAAATTATTTCATAGAGCTCCTGATTATAAACCGCAGACAGACACCAGAGTGTAACCCCTGGCACTGAGCACGCACATTTGGAGGGGTTGGTTCAGAGTCTCACTGAGCCTGTACGCAGCTCCACCTCGGTGGTGCACGAGCGGCTGCCCATGACAGATGTCCCCGTGTACTGGGTGACACCCTCAGTATCCTTCCTTGGTTTGTTTTGGCTCCCTGTTGTAAACTCTAGGGGTAAAACATGGAAAGTGCTTGGGCCTTGCTTTGCTCAAACAGCTTTTTTTTTTTTTTTAACCTTTCTTTTTTTCACCTTTTTAACTTCTTGCCACTTTCTCTGCTGTTTATTTTACCTTGTAGGCAGAACTAGCCCTTGCTCAGGGTGTAAATGTGCTGGACATTTCTCTCCCATCAGGGATGGATTCCTTCTAGCAACTGCAGCACTGCGGCTGGGGAGAAGCTTGCAGTGAATTGTGATGGGCCCATAACGTGCTGCAGAAGAGGGATGGATGAGACCTCCAGAAATGCATTTTCACAGGATGAAAACTGCTGTGTTCTCCTTGAAGTTGACCCAGTCTGGAAAATTCCCTTCTTTTCTTCCCACATTGTGCTTGTGCCAAGAGCTCAAGCAATTATGTAGGGAGTGTTCCTCAGCTGCAGGCTCAGAAGCTCTGGTTGGTTGGGTAGGAATGAGCAGCCATGGACAGGAGCCTGGAAATGTCATGGGAATGGTAGGAATTTGATAATTATTCAGGCATATGACATTTTAAAATACACTGTTAACCTCCACAGTTGCAAAACTGGAAAACATAGCAGAAGTCTCCTGCAAGGACTCAGAAACAGAGACAGAGAACAAATACACCAGACTTTCACATTTCTTCAGCATCCCGTGATTTTCTGCACTGACTTTGTGTTAACACAAAATTCAAAATTTTGCCAGCAAAGGAGTTTGGGATCTGGATGCCGAAGGCTTCCCTTGTTTTTTTGGTCCAGGCTGCAGCTCAGATCCCATCAGTAGCTGCAGACTCCTTGCCTTGAGAGGCATGGGCAGCAAGGATGCTCACTGACACCCCGGCCCTTGGGGCTCTGATACATAGGTCTTGCACACATTTAGTAAATATTTTGAAAGAAGTTTTCATGGGCCCATTATTAAAAAAAACCACATTTTGTTGAAGAGTCTGGTCTTGAAATTATGATATCCTTAAGCATTTTTGCAGTATAAATAATAGAATATTTGAAAACTGGCACTGGTTGAAAAAGTTTTCACAAGGGTTTAAATTTCATCCAGAAAATGTATTTTATAACATTCAAAGCACATTATGGAAGTATTTCATTTGTACTTTCTTTTATTCTCTGCAGACTCAAAGACTATTTCCTCAATGATAGATGTGGAAGCATTTTGCTTAAAGATGAAAAATAAATTTACAAATTTTAATTTTCCAATGAAATGTATTGCAAGCAATTCACCTGTGAGTCATTCAGCGATTTCCCTCTTACAAAATGCTTACATGATGAGAAACTTACCCTACCCAGACTCAATAGGATCTTTGTCATTCATTCCTCTTTAAGAACTTTCTACAGCCCTATTAGGAGCCGCCACTGCTGTGTGTTGTTAAAGGCAGAGGCCCCATTGCATCCCAGAAGACACCGCAAGGCATTCCTTTGGGAATATCTTTCTTTCCTTAATAGGTCAACAATTTTGATGTGTGCTGGATGGGAACAAGACCAGGAAAAGGAGCTTACCATTCCTATTTAAGGATGTTTAACAGGCTATTGACAAGCCACCTTTCATCAGGGATCACCAGGTGTCTTTGTCAGAACGCAAATCCTATTCCTCTTGCCATACACGCCACTCCATTTTAGAGGTGTTTTGTGATCCTCAGGCTGAACTGCCTTTGCTCAGTGCCTCAGGGTGGATAACAGCAGGTATCCCACAGCCCTGTGCTCAGTGAGGCCCTGCTGTCCTTTGTGGCCATGAAGGTGAACTTCTGAAGGAGCCGGCCTTATTTGAGTAAAGCACTGTACCACATCCTATTAAATTGGCACCCCTGACTGCTTCTGTGAGCTTGGCCCTGTGGAATTTTCAATAAAATGTAATTATTTTATAAGGTGTATAAAGAGCTTATTCATGGCACATGCTCATTAAGGTCTTTCAGTCGTCATTAACATCAACCCCTAAAGGACAACAATAGCGGTAATGCGAGATGGGGCGGAAAACGGTGGCATTTCTTAGGAGAGCACAGCACAAGGATTTAACAGCGCTGATCCTCTCTCCCAGCCTTCTGCTAGGGCCAGGAGCTCAGAATTAGTTAGTGATTCTTATATTACACTTGGACTAATCTGGAAGCTTGGCATTTAATTGGAAAGCATCTAGCATTCCAGATGGATTTTATGGTGATACACAAGAATGAGTGGCCATTTCAGATCAGTATTAAGAAGCCAGGTGAGAGATGCTCTGTTTCAGACAGCAGAACGAGCCACCATCGTTCAAGGGGCTTTGGTGGCCTTCCAGCTGCTGAAGGGCTGGGGAACAGCTCTGCATGTGCAGGAGTATGGAAAGGCTTAACCCAGGGGATTCAGCAGAGAGCTGGAAGGGTGACTCCACAGGCAGGAGCTGGGGCTCTTCAAGCTGTTCTGGATTTGTACTGCAGTAACTGGGACCAGATTCAGCCCCTCAAAGTCCTGCATCATGGTGGCCCAAAAATCATCATGGCTCAGGGTCCCCATAGCACTCTGCTGTGAGCTCTCAAAAACCAGAATGAGGTCCTGGACCTTCTCCTTCTTTCAGTTTGGAATTGCAGTCTCTCAACTTGTTCTCCTCTGCCCTTCCAGAAAGACATTGGTGTAATATCTTCCTGACCAAACTGTTCCCACTCACTTGATCCACTGCATTCAGAAAAATAAACAGGGCAATTCTTCCCTGATCCAGAATTTGTAAACCGTAAGACTCTCTGAAGACTTTCCAATGAACTGTGTATTTCAGAGGAAAGGCAAAACACATGCACACTTCATTTCCTTTCAGCCCTGCAACCAGAGCAGTGTCCACGGCCTGAGCCCTGCTGCACCAGGCACGCCTGGCAGTCCCAAATTTGACTGTCCCGTCCTTCACAGGGGACTTTGAAAGGTATTTTTATTCCTGTACTCACAACATCAGCTTCCTCAAACTTGCCAAATATACCTGACAGACCCTCCAGGCATCTGAGTCCTGACCTCACCTGGCTGCTCGAAGGACAGGCCCTGTGTGAGCAGGATCAGTCAGCTCAGGAAGAGCTACAGAAAACTGTGCCCCTGAAAAGGAGAATTGCTCTGTCTGTGTGAGGATTGATCCCCAAGCCCACTGGGATGCTCTGTATAATGGGAGCTCGCTGGCCAGCACCCAAATCTGCACCGCAGCTTTGACCCTTCCATGAAAAGCAGAGGCCAAGAGGCAGAGCTCGTTCTGCAGGGACAGCTCTCTGGGTATTACAGGTTTAACAAAGGTCTTGACTTTTTTTTATTAAAAGATGAGGAAGGAGTAGAGAAGGCAGAGGAGGACCATGAGAAGTGGTTGAGCCAGAGGGGAGGAGTAGCAAGCCTTGCCAAGCACTTGCCTCTGCTCCTCCTGGACATCACAGGGAGAGGCTGCCAGGGAGCACGCAGCCCCCAGTGAGGGGCTGGGCTGATAACGAAGGTGTGGGAAGAAACATCTGCTTTCCTGAGCTCTAGCGGTGCTCAGAAACCCTTTCCCATGATTGAGAGGTGCCATGCCCAAGGGCCCACCAGAGCCCAGATGGAGAAGCAGCGCTGTTTCCCCACCTGCCTCAGCTCCCTGCCCAGCAGAGCCTGAGCACTAAAGCCACTCGTCAAGTTAAAAGCCAGCCTGCAGTGCCAGAAGAGGGGCTGGCAAGAGCCATGTAAGATTAAATTCAGCAGCGGGAAGGGACAAGTAATGAGGGTTAGGAGTTGAACCGATGGGTCTCTACCTATTTGGATACTCCAAGCTTTGCCTCTTTTTTTGTTTCCTCCGGTGTATCTTTAATATCCTCCTCCCTCCCTGATACAAATCATTGATTCCTGCTTGGGTACTCGGCTCCTGTAAGATTTTCGAGCAGAGCTGAAGGCTACAAGGTTACTGAACAACAAGCAGAAGCTGCTTTATTGCCAAACATTTAATATCCTGTTTCCAGCAGTGGAGGCTTAGGGGGAAAGTAGGGCATGAGACTTCTGCCAGCATATCCACTGTGCCTCTAGCACAAAGGTGAGGAGAGGGGGTAGGTTCAGAGCCATCAAATAAGTCCCTTTCTCAAATAAATCTGCCCCTGAAAAGCCTTTCACAGTCAAACAAGGCCAAAACTGTTCTCAGTTATGTCCATCACCCTCAATCTTACCTCTTGCAAATTTATTGCATATGTGCAGTATTGGGTAGTGAGTGCAACGGGACAAAGAACTATTAGTCTCAGAGTTGCCTACTAAATGCCAAAAAATTTGAACCATTTTAAAAATAAATTATAAATACATTGTGTGAACCAAAGTTCTTTTTACTTTTTGGTTTTTTTCAACAACTGATTCTGGTTTTCCACCTTTTGCTTATATTCTGTGTAGCTTTTAAGAAGGTCTTTCACTGAGGACCTTTAAAATAGAGGACACGTTGTCCAATAATTATTTTGATCTTATTACTTCCAGGCTATAGGCAGGCTTGCAGTCTAGAAATCTGTGTATATTGCATATTCCCCACAGCTCACCAGCAGCTTTTTACTGCACACCAGCATTACTACAAAATCTGCTGTGTTTTAAGACAGGGTTTGTAAGGGTCTGAATGAAAAAACTGCCTGTGTTGGTGAGAATGTAGACTGAGGAATGAATGGTTAAAGATGGCTGGGGAGTAGGCTTTATCATGCCATGAATTCACAGCAGCTCATGTTCCCTGTAGCTCGTTTCCTGCTGTGATGCCTCCCAGGATGCTCCTGCTCTGCTGCCTGTTGGTTCCAAACCAGTCCTGGCACCCCTGGCACGGGCAGTCCCCTCTGGGTCCCTCCTCCCTGTGTGCCAGTGCCTGGGACAGCTCCCGTCCAGCCTGGCACTGTCCCTACGCTGCCTGGGACCCTCACACACGGCTCTGGGACCCCTCACCGCTCAGGAGTCCACAGCCCTGTGCTTGTCATCATCATTCCCCAAGTTATTTCCCCGAGTGCAGCCATCGGGGATGGCTCTGGTTCAACAAGGTATTTAACCATCTGCTGAACTAATCAGTTCCTTCAGCTGGAATCTGCAGACAGTGCTGCAGGGAAAACAGCCTGAGCATCCTCTGCACCCAGCAACAACTCACACCAGACCTTCCCAGCACGGAACTTGCCGAGTTCAACAGGAATTTTGTGTCCCCTGTGGAGCAGCTGCCTGGCCAGCAGGGAAGTGCCCGGTGGCACAGCTCTCAGCAGCTCTGACACCACGTTGGTTGGTGCTGCAGACCACGGGTTTAGCTCTGGAGAGCTCTGGTTCATGGTCTTGGCTGCAATGATTGTCACCACATCTGTACCACAGCTCCCTGGGTCACTGCTTTGCTGCAGACTCTCTGCACCCAACTACTGCTCAGCTGAAGGGGTTTTCATAGCTGGAAAAAAAAGCTTACTTTGAGTAGCATCTCCATTGATATTCAAAACAAAGATATGCATGTAGTTTGGTGTAGCTAAAGATTTTTTTTTATTAAAAATATTTCCAGCTTACTACTTTCCATTCTCAAGGTGTTCATTTATGGATGGGCCATTACAGTCTATATTTAGCAGTAAAAGTGAAATTGAAAAAAATTACATTTTAAAGTAAAATGTGGTGAAATTTATTACCTAGAGAAACATTTATATAGCTATAGATTGACAGGCAAAAGAGATTGTAACATCTCAGGGCACGCTCGTGGATGTGAAAAGATATGCATGAGTCCAAAGAGACAGTGCTGAATAATATGAATGTAGCTCTATGCAGAAATCCAAGGAATAAAGACACTCAGGCTGAAAACAATGCATATATTTTTGCTTGTGTTTACATTGTGTTTGGAAAAGATCTTTATAAAAAGGAGACAACCTGAGAGACACGTGCAGGTGCAGATGCCTGTCTGCATGCAGCAGTGGTGGCAAATTGACTTAGCCACTAAAGAAAAACTCCTCACATGTTTAATGCTGAGTGGTTTTCATTGCCCTTTGTTGAGGCATCTTTTTCTGGTTATAAAACTATGAAATGGAGACGGTGTTTCTCCTATTAACACTTTGAAACCACTACAGGCAGATGCCAGTCAGAGAGAGATGTTCTGTAAGAGCTGGATCCAGACACTGGGTGTGTTTGTAGATCTTAAGCCCCTCTAAAATCAGGCCCACCTTTAAAGTAAGCAGGTTTGTCAGAGAATGAGCAATTAGCTAAATAAATAAATAAATAATGCTTTCTAAATTGTTGCTGTTTTTCCAGCAAATTCCCCATTTCTTTCTGAGGACATAGATCCTTAGAGCTTGGACTTCCTTGCAGTTCTCCCAGCAGACTCAAATCACACTGGAGCTCCGGGTGCACTGGTGAACTCCTGGGGGTGCCAGAGATGAGAGGCTTGTTTCCCATTCCCTCACCTGTGAGGCTCCTAAATTCTGTGAGCACCAGCTGGAAAGGGAATGCCTGGGTCAGACCCTCACTGTCATTAGTTAGGTGGGGAATAGAGCACGAGGAGCTCCATGCCATGCATGGTGTCCCAATAAACTGTTCAATTACAGATAATAAATAATAACATATAATAATAAAGTAATATATAAATCCACACTGACTGCAAAAATTTTCATATTTACCATACCTAAATCCAGCTTAGTCCAACTTGCCATGGCAGAGGAACAAGCCTTAAGGATCTTTAGGCACTGTTGGGTTCTAGAAGGCCAGGTCTCTGTTAGATCTGGACATCCTAATTCAACTCCAGCTAGTGCCTGGGGTATGAATAATTCATGAGTATTTCTCAGTTTGGAACTAAACTTCTCAGAGAATTTAGTAAGTGTGAATGTTGCTGCAGTAAACATATGCCGATTATTTTTTTAGGAGCTAGAAAATGAGGTTACTCCCAAAAAAGTGGGTAAAATAATTAAAATGTAAATTGAAATAAATTATTCACACTACTAAATTTAAATAAATGACTCGAACACCTAAACTCAATTAAGGCATGTTGTTAGTTAGAATACTCAGTATTGTACAGCAGATGTACAAAGCCAAGAACTGGCACCAAAAAAGTGTTCAATGTGCATGAATGTTTTATAGGTAACTGAGTGTATACCCTAAGGGCCTTGAATATTACATTAAATTACACATTTCTAATAAAGCAAATATAAATGAAGATGGGAAAAAAAAAGTCAACTTTCAGCTAAAAACCCCAAATACTTCTTTCAAGTGAGAGCTTTACCATTGCATAACAGTTGCAATATTATCTTGTTTAATGGCTTAAACACTGTTGTCAGCTAAATAACTGTGTGTATGCACAACGAGGCATAAGTGCCATTGGCAACCGTTGTGTAGTGTTATGGAAACCATTCTAAAATAAGAACACTTTTACTGTCACTTAAAACTGTTTTAAAATTTTAATAGAAATAACATATTCAGCAAAACAGACTTATTAATTTGCTGTAAATCTTCCTGGTTTTTTGGGTTTTTTTCTTTCTTTTATGGCCCACTTGCAATCACAAAAGCAAGCTACTGTCAAAGCCTAGCTGTAGGGATGGACTATTCCTGGCACTACGACAAGCTCCTAGTGTCAGGAGCAGGACTGAGGGGGAGGAATCTGGCAAGCAATCAGTATATTTTCTTTGCCATGGTTTTATAAAATAAAGAATCACATGGTGAAAGTTCATGTATATATACTATTTAAGCCTAGAGCCTAAGCTCCAAAATAGAAAGAAT
>VZRN01011461.1:2446255-2476237 GCA_013397935.1 Dasyornis broadbenti
CTGAAGAGGGGGAACAGCAGTTATACAGAAGCTTTGTTAATACTTTTGACATATTTGGATGCTCAGCCTGACTCCAAACTTTAAGTGGGATGGGATGTTCCAGCTGTGCAGAGTGGGCAGACAAGGACCCCGCTGTGGGTTCACACAGAGTGTAGTGCTCAGAGCTGCCCCCGAGTCACAGCGTGCCCAGCTCGGTGCTCCACTGCAGCCACAGCAAAGGGTCAGGAAACCTCTTCAGCCCAGCAAGGGCTGGGAGAGGTTGGTGGGCGACCCAAGGACTCGCTGTCCTGCAGTGAAGGGACTGAGCAGTCCCTCTGTGTGCTCACCTCGCTGTTCACCTGCTGAAGACACACGCATAAATCCAAGCTCTTCCAGACACAGAGGAGATGATGCGCTGGGAAAGAGCTGCTGAAAGGGGTTTTTTTGTTTTTTTTTTTTTCTCTCTAACCAGTTAAGATGTAAGCCAGTTTTGTCCTTGTAAAGCAACAGAACAGATATTGAGCTCAGCCCTAATTGGATCTGTTAACCGCCTAACGAAGCCACTGCGCATTAACCAGCTTCAATTAAAGTGCAAGGGAGGAAAACTGTGTGCAGACATTTTAGTCCAGGGTCCCAGACTGAACAGGGGTTTTGTTTTGAAAGCATAACACTGGGCCATAAGGAGAAGGAGAAATGCGGAACATCAGCTCATTCTCTCCCTCAAAACAGCGAGAGCATGAACCTGCTCCACACAGACACAAATCCTTAAAGCAGGTTGTGCTCTTGGCCAGCAGCTGAGTGAATAACTGCAGAGAAACATGCAAAATGCAGCCTTCTAAAAAGCCAAGCTCTGATCCTTTACCTCCAACATTAGCACAGACTGGAAGGCAGCCCAGTGCAGAATTCACCAGGGAAAGCTTTCCCTTGACACCAGGCAACTATGGGGCAGAACCCACGGTGTGCAAATGATTCCTTCCTTAGTCCTAAAAACCCGTCAGACAGGGAATAAGAAGGGAGTTAATGTTCTTTGCCTTGGCAGAGGACACCTTACAGCTGCCTGTCCTCGTTTCAGGGACTGCCAGGGAGCCCTGCCATGGGGGAAGGAGGAGGGAGGGGGAATTTGTGCCTGGGCCCAGCTGGAGTGATTTGCCATATCCCACAGGGAGCTATAAAACTCCTCTGGTGAGGCTGGCATTTCTCCTGGTTTAACTCTGCAGCCAGGTCTTTCCCGTAGGAAAGATGAGAAAGATCCTTTCCCAGAAAGGAATACTTCAGTGTTAGGAGTGAATGAATCAGTTTTATGTGTAATTTTTGCCTAGGTTTGATGTGGTCTTGAATAAAGGGGAAATACCTACACCAAGTACCACTCTTGGCTTCATTATTGGCATATGAGAGGTAATAATTCAACTAATATTGCTGTATGCAAGGAAACTGAAGTTTGAATCAGTACAGAATACAGCGGTGCCTTCAGAAAGTTGGCTTTTTAAAGCCAAAAAGCATTATGAGTAAGATCAACTGGAAGAAGGAAATAAGGCAGAAAATATGAGAGCTTTGTAAGAACAGCTAGAGGATATCTTATTTTAACGGGAGAAAGAAGGCTGTATCTGTGTAAAAACACAACAGAATAAGCTCAGCATAATAAATCAAAAACCTCTGCAGTAGGAAGTGGATGCAGCCATAACAGTAAGCCTTACCAACAAGGGAAAACAAGACAAATGCGATGGTAAAAGAGGATAGATAATTGACAAGAAAAACAAAAATGTGCCGTTGAGAACATTAATAAGGGAACAGTTTTTGCAAAACATTTCTGGAGTGAAAAAAAAAAAAAAACCTGCTTGAAAGAGACCGATAGGTCTGTTCCCAAACAGGAACAACAGATACTTCTTTTTTATTTAGCAACAATGCAAAAAAAAGATCAATAAAGATGTCTGTTCTGTATTTGGAGGAACAGATGAAGTATTTGTTAGATGATGATGGTAATATACTTTCTATTCCTACTGTAACTAAAGAGGATATTAATCAAGAGCTACTGAAGTTAGACATACTTAAATCAGAAGTTCTGGGTAATTTGCATTGAGAAATTTTAACACAGCTGGCTGAGAAGCTTTTTTGGCAAGTAATGTTCGTTTTTCAGTAACCCATGGACAGGAGAGAATTCCAGAAAAGTTTTAAAAAGGTGGTTCCTTGTTAGTTCATTAAAAAGTATGGGCAGGAGATGACAGAGGTTGTCAGGCTGAGTTCAATATGGGACAACAAAGGAAAAGCTCATATTTGATTCAATTAACAGAGACTGTAAGGTGCATGCTACTGTTAATGCTGATCAAGGATGGAAAAGATATCTGCTCAAGGTAATCTTCTTGGCGAATTATTAGCCTGGTTCACTTAGGAAGAGCATTTAACAAATACACTTAGGCTTCACTAAAACATTGCTATACAGCTGACAAAATAAAACTATGGACTTAGAAAGTTTAAAAGAAAATAAATCAATAGGTGTACTAAAGGTCAAACAGAATAGAAAGGCACACAATAACTTGGCTGTAGAGTAAATAACGGGAAAGGTAAAAGCCACCAGAAAGCAGAAACCACTGCTGAACAAGGAAATCTGTAGTAGAACCGAAATTGCTCCAACTTTAGGCAACCTAAATGTTTTATCTTCCAGACTTATATTTCAGGTGGCTAACAGTGATGCTTGCTAAGTAGAGGAGCCTTCAGTGAAGGTTGTGATAGTTTTCATCACTCGCAATCTTTATCTTAAAGGTGGATATTTTTCCCATCTCAAACTATAGTTTCACTATCACTCCTGGAAGCTAATAAAGCAGACAAAATGTTCCAAGCCCAGCAGGACCTGCAGTTTGCCCCTGTGGCTTTAGATGCTCTGCAGGGTTACAACATGTATATTCCGCTTGGAGATCCTCACCTCTCCTCGCTTCCTTTTCTTCTAATTGCTTTTCTTACAGCATGTGACATTGACTCTTGCAACAGTACCCTGAAAAGTTTATTTATAATGTACTAAAAGATGCAATCTTTGTAGCTGAACCAAATTTACAGTAGCAGCATTTTGGGTGATGAAACTGCAGTGCTCCAAGTTTTGTGAGTGATGCTTTACTTGGCTTGGGTTTTTTTATTTGAACTCAACTAGAACAATCTTATTCGTTTCACATTAAAGAAGACTGGAAGCAGAAGTGACTAATTTGATTCCTCATGATGAGCCCCTAGAAATTAATATTCTTCAGTGCTAGGAGATACAAATTTCAGCCAGCCATACAAAATCCAACCTCTCTCCTGGGTGAATTTCACTGCCTCCGTCTGTGACTCTTAAGATATAAACAGATGCTGAGCATATGAGCTTTAGGGACAAATCAGCTGACCTTTAATGATTCCGTAAGTCCTTCCCTCACTTTCCATCAATAGCATACTTATTGATCACAGAGCTGGCTGGTACTGAATTCCTCTGGAGAAATTCAGTATCAGAAAGGCTAAGGAAAATCTTTAAAGTGCATAGCTTAATTCTCTGGTCTGTTGTCATCAAAACTGAACATCTGAAACTGCACTTTACTCACCAAAATGGAGTCTCTTCCCTTAACCCTCTTGGTATTGCCACTTTGGCTTCCAAAGTAAAATCTTCCCTTCTGCTTCAACCTGCTTCTAAGCAGGGGATTCAGCATGGCTCCCCAAACTCACATCATTGTTTGGGAGCTGGGACGCATCAGTTCTTCAGGGAATCTCACTGGAGAGTTGTCTATGAGTTATGTCATCTGAGAAGGCTTCAGAGAAAATGTCACTGCTCTGATGACTTTCATCTGTATACGCTTCCCGTGAAGACAGCTGCCAAATTAAAGAAATAAAGAATAATTAGGGATGAGAAATAACTCTGATTTTCCCCTCCAATTACTTGTCCATCTGCATGCATATCAGGTGTGATATCATACCACTATTGCAGAAGAGTTGGTTGGCGCTCCCAAAATAGTTTACAAGCCCTGTGGCAGTAATCAGTGTCTTAGGAACAGGCTGAGAAGCAGTCACAAATTAAATTGAAAGCCTCCTGGCCTATCACGCCAGGCCCTACACATCATTTTGCTCTATTAACACTACAAAGAGGCAATCACCCAACTCATTCACATGGCAGTGCAGGACAGTGAAAACCTGGAGAGCTGATTCCATCAGCTCCATCACTCCATGGTCTTAAGAGTCTTCTCCAGCCTAAATGATCCTGTGATCCTGTTCTGTGATGGTTTGCACACTCACATTGCCTTCAGATTTCAGGCATTCAAGTGCGAAAGAAGAGCCCATATCTGCAGTACACATTCCAAATGCAGTCCCTGCTCAGCTCACGTGGTGCATTATGTCGAACACTGTGTTCAGTGCATGTACAACCAAATTTGCCTCTTCCACTAATGCCTCAACTCCATTGCCTGCTGATGTATTGCCTCAGTGCATCACTGGAGTGATGAGGATCTGATGGGATATTGCCATCATTTATTACTGGAATATTATCTCTGGCATATTATTGCAATGTATCACCAGAGCAGCAGCCAGCAGGGATGGAGCTGCAAGAGAGCCATGTATGTTTTATTAATTCCTAAGTGATAGCTGTAGGATTAGGATGACACAGAATCAGCATATCCCCTGCTTTCCTCTCATTCACGTTTGCAACATGAACTGGTATATTTTGTTTGCTACTTTCCACGTGTGAATCATTTCCTTGATGAAGTTTTAGATTGAGACCCCCATTCTGAACATTTTGTTAGCAGTTATGAAATATCAAGGACCAGAAGTAATGGAAATCTGATCTTGACTGTCTTGTTTTATCATCATCTCTATCACATATTTTAGGATTATTTTGTGGCCCTGACTATTAAATCGTTTCTTATTACCCAAGGTATTATACAAAGACTTATAAAATGGACAGTCCGTTAAGGTATGACATCTATTTATGACAACTTTTTTTTTTTTGCATTTGTATTTGCATGCGCATTTTAAAATTCAGTATCTCATTTGCTGCCAAAAATAACATACAAAACCCAGTATATTCCTGCCACTCAGCCACTCAAATTGGCAAAATTACTTCAGATATTTAAACATCTTGATGAAACCTGAGTTTTCTTTCCCCCATCAATGTTAATTCTGCCTGTCTCACCATGCTTTGCACAAAGCAAGAGCATACTTATATTGCAGTGTCTCTTCCACAGTCATTGCCTGGAGGAATTCTGAAAGCTCTCCTGCAAATGTCCCCTGGATTTATTTCATTGTACTACCAGGAAATAACATTTGCTGCAAGCTTTATATAGAGCAACTTCTGCAAAGTGATCCCAGTGTCAGCCTGTCTGATTCAGTCAGGAGGACTCTGTTTTCGTGATAAGGCTCCTATCTGCATCCCACTAGGATCAGATAGAGACATTGGATAACTACAGTTAGTTCTTGGTACTCACTGGAGGATTGCACTCATCATATCTCTGCTACTTCTGGCTATTATCTATCAGTACATAAATATCTTCATCTTAGTTAGCATCATGCATTTTTAGTCTCTCTGATAGACCCCTTCAAATTTCCATCATTCATCCCTAATCTATTGTAGTAGAATATTAGGGATGAAATGTAGAGCTGTATCTTTTGGAAAAATATTGCTCTAGTTTCGAGCTGCCGCCCTAGGTGAGACAGTCAGGTGTCTGAACAACCCTTGCTTGACCTGGCTTGTTCAGACACAGAGAGGCAGGACCAGGCAGCCTTGGAGAGGAGCCCCCTGTGTGGTTGGTAAGCTGTGATGCCAAACTAGAGGTCATCCACAACAGCTCAGCACCTTCTCTGGAGCTCGTTTTTGGGTAAACCTAGCACTGTAATAAACCCCAGCCCCCAGAGGATCCTGAGCAGTAGAGCAAACTGTGAGAGACAGAGTGGGGAGCAGTAGATGAGGAGCCAGAGGGCCACAGACTCTCTGGAGAGGTGCTGAGGAGCACTTTGGCAGGAAGCAGCCCTTGCAGTGGCACATTTGGATGTCACCAGCTCCCTAAGAGCACCACTCAGGGCTGGCCATCATCACTGAAAAGACAGGGCATGGTAGTGATAGAAGTGAAATGTCACAGGTTATACCTGGCTGTCTGAAAACTATTTCTTGTTTCTGGAGAAAGACTGCACGCTTTTGGTTTTTTAATTCTTCCTTCCTTTCTCCCAAGAAATGGTTAATGCTCGTGTAGCAACATGTAGATCAGGAGGTTAATCCCAGAATGTGCCATGTATTAGGCACGATAAAAGTGAACAAAACAGCAACATCTGTTTCAAATGACAGCTTCTCATTAATCTGCACATCCACTGCTGAAAAATATGGATTACACTCAGCAAGAACCCTACCTGGATTAGTGGTTTAGAAGCCCAAGCCCTCTTGCCTGTTGTCAGCTAGATTGCCCCTCGCTGAACACAGTGACTTTCCCAGGACTGACTGCTATAATAATGGGCATTCATTTAATCATGTTGCCTGACACATTGCAGGGAATTCAAAAACTGGTGGAAGGGATACAGAGCTAATGGAGATTCAATGTCTCTCTCTTCTTTTTGCATATGTTGGCTGGATGAAAGTGTTCAAACTCAGCCTCAGGTGTTGATGTCATTCTCTGACCGACTGTAGCTGCACTCTTCCAATGCAGTGTCGCTTCTGCCATCACAAGAAAACATCTGCAGGATGGCACAAATTTTGGCATTCCTTCAGAACGGTGTTAAAAACCTTTTGTCTTTTTTCCCCTCAAGAACCCAGTGCAAGACTCAGAAATGATGGGTTGGGAATTGAAGGAAGGTTCTGAAGCGAGTCTGATTAGAACTAGAAAAAAAAAAAACAGCTTAAACCCACACCACACAATTTGTACACTGCTACCACCTAGTGAATTCAAGGAAAGCAAAATCTCCCTCTGAACTAAGATGAACCAAATCTAAGGGTGTGAACCTTCATCACTGAGGTCACTGGGACTTTTGCCATTGACTTTACTTGGAACAATACTTAATGGGATAGGCCATATTAAACATCAGGCACTTGAACTTCAAGGGCAATTACAGAAAGTACCAAAGAGTGTTACATATATTTTGTGATCTAGATAATTGCCATAATTTGTCCGGAATAACACAGAACCAAAAGAATCATTAGCAATTACTGGTTTAAGTCAGTGCAAATAGGTTAAACCAGATGAAAAGACCCATTTGAAGACTGGAAAAAAAGGGGAGCTTTTTCATGGGTACCGCATTTTAGTTTTCAAATTAGGTTAGACCTTAGGAAAGAGGTTTACACAGCAGCTCAGGAAACCTCAGTTCTGCACTGATGCAAAGAATTTCTCCAGAGAGTTTGGCCTTCTTGCTCTCTGGTTCTTCCCCAAAGCAGAAAGGAACCAGTCACTCCCACTCACTCTTTAGCTCCGATTAAGTGGGCATTTTTCTCCGTTAGGTTGGCACGTGATAACTCATCTCCCAAGTCAGTCACGCTGAAATGTCAGTGCTAACATCCAGTGCTATTAAAATCCACACTGATTTTGACACTTTCTCTTGCAGAGTCAGCCTTTTATTTACCCCAAGGCATACTTTCACTTGCAATGTGAATCACAGTACAAAGTGTCAGGATTAAATGATTCATACCTTATTTGCAGCACTTGATCCTTTCTTCTCTATCCTATGCCAAGAGAAATCCCTTCCAAACTGATCTGCAGGGTAGATATGAAACCACATGACTTCTGCCACTGCTCTGCTGCCCTGTGACTGTCTGGGGATGCTAAATGGACTCATGGCACTCAGAAAAGAGGGGCAGAAGAGAGTTTTCAGCACTTCTGGAAATGAAGGTATCAATGTCACTGTAATAATGTTACCTATCTGTAATAATAGCTAGGAAGAATGCAAGGACCTTAATTACCTAATATTAATAATACCAATGCAACCATGCTTGAATCACTTTCACAATATTTATCATCATTAGTCTCATATCACAGTTCAGCAAAGATCTGAAGTGTATTTATAACTCAAAGCACCAGCGTTTTACCTTTTACTTCCCAGCCTTAAAATGAGGGACATTATTTGAAGCTGAGCCTAGAATCTGATCTCACAGCAGCCCTACTTTTGTCCCAGTTCTGCTGTGTTTATTTAGAGCTTAAATATGTTCAGAAGAGAATCTTTCTAACAAAGTAGAACACCCAATTAATTACCTCTCTCTTTTTTTGTTTGCAATTGAAATTGCTTATGTTAAAGCCAGTTGCAAAAGAGCTCTGAGGAACCTTCTGCAAAGCAGTTTTCTGTCACAAAAAAAAATTAATCTTTCCAGTAATTAAATCTTCCATAAGTTTACTGCTTTAGAGAGATTACAATTTATGTATCATAAAAATCATGCTTTAGAGGAAGAAAAGAAATTTAACATTTTATCAGTGTTAGTCTCAATTTGAAAATAGGTTCTTAAATGCTCTGTATTAGACCCCAAAATGTTGAAAGTAAAATCAAACCTTTGAATTTTTTTTCTGAATTTTCTGTAATGTAGGCTTTTATAATGTAGGGCGCTTCCTCAAAAACCTAATTTTGATATCTTAAAATTTTGGGGGAAATTACAGCATGTACAATCCTCCTTGCATTGTCCTCCCAGCTTCCTTAAGAAATCCTGTGCTTTAAGCATCTCTCTCAGACCTGTTAAACACCCTCCCGATGGCTGATGTGCCATTTCACAGCAGCCCTGCCTTGCTGGCTGCCTCCCCCCGAGCCTCCTGCAGTGCCTCACCCACATTCATTTTAACTTGTACTTTGTGTTGCTACATAAAGCATTATTTTTTTTTTCTTTCTACGGGGCAAATGGATGGGATCCGTAAAGCAAGTGATTTTGAAATGCATCTTAACTTTCAGATCAGCCTTTGAGAAATTAATTTCCACTTAGTTTTTGGAGTCATTCCAACTCATCCTCATGAGTGAAATATGAGCATCAGAAGGTGGAACAGAAAATACAAAGCTAATGATCTGGTTCATGTTAGTTAGTTCTCTCTTAATCCTTTGAAAGATTGCATTTCCCGTCTCTGGAATTTCCTCTCACTGACGGTTTTTAAAAGAAACAAGACAATATTTGCCATGCATTATATATCAAGATTAACTCAAGAAGCAAAGATGATCTATTCACCATCCCTCTAAGCCTCTCATAATTAGGTCTACCAGCTTTCAAGGACAGTACTGTCTGAGCTTTAAGAATAAGAATTCCCATTGAAATTTAAACTGTCTCCCAGAGTAAAGTTAGAAAGGACAAAAGGGACCTAACCTTCACCCCTCACGTGCCCTGACTGGCCTGAGTTGGGGCTGCAGGTCTGCAGTCACTCTGCTCCTGAAAAGTAGACCCTGCTCCTCCCCAGGCAGCCTTGGATCACAGCTTTTTCAGTCCTGCTGAACCACGGGAACCACATTTAAATTCTGCCGAAGTAGCCGGAACCACGTTTAAATTCCTAGCCACTGCAAGCTTCTCAAATGTTGCAGGATTTTCACCCCATTTTTTAGAAACCTGCATTGTCTTCAGTCGAGCTACCTACAGTATTTCTGCTGGAAGATGCCTCAGGAGAGGAGGTAGGAGTCTGTGCCCAGCTTTTCAGCAGGACTTGGTGGGTTTTGCAGTGTGACCCTGTCACTCTGCTTTCCTCTGCCACTGGCTCTCCCCAGCCCTGTGCCAGTCTGAGCCCAGCAGAGCAGAGCAGAGCAGAGCAGAGCTGAGCAGAGCAGAGGAGCCACCCCATTCCCTGTCCTTCTCCTTTCCTTCTCCCTGGGGCAGTCCCTGGCAGTATCCTTGCTCCTGCTGCTGCCTACAGAAACCTGTCCGGGGTCCAGTGCAAACCCCAGGTGCAACTCCCAGGAAGTTTGGAAAACCCTGCAGGCTGGACAGGGTTGGTTTTGATGGGTGTCATGCAAAGATGTTCATTAGAAGTGTATCCGAGAATTAAAATAGCATCAAGTATTTCTCCTTCTGTCCCCAAATTCCCTCTTCTGTCCAGACAATTCTGTTGGTGGAGGTACAAAACTTATGTAGGAATGGAAGTTATCAGCAATATTACTGATATGCAAATATAATAACCAACATTTGTTGATGTTGTGAAAGGAACAGTAGATTTAAAGAGACAGCAGGATCTTCTGTTTAATTACAAATATGCATGCAGGGAGAGGGGATATTTGCATGAAACCATCCCAGACATCATATTTTTACTGTCATATTTACAGTCCTGCAGAACATTTTCAGAGAACTATCCTCTTAAAGAAATAGCATCCTATCACAGTCAGATGAGAAAGGGTAAATTTGAAGAGACAGTCTATTCAATTTTGTTCCAATAGAATTGCAAGCACTTTGCTCTTGTCTACTATTATTTCAAACGCTGGGCTGCAAAATTCAGTCCAGCTCCCAGTTCTGGTAATCAGAAGCTGCAAAGAAAATGTATTTGTTCCTTTCCAAACAGTAAGGAGGATTTGGGTTTTTAAGTGAATGAAAGTTTCTTGGAAACAGAAAATTTCAGTGTTCATTACTGGAGATCAAGATTTAGCAAGGAGAGGCTTTTGTAATTTCTCTCAAAAAAGGTCACTTGTTTAGAATTTCAGAATTTCTTATCTTTCTTCTCTCTCCTCCCCCCACCCTTATAAGATACAGCTGGTGGGGGTCTAAGACTATAAAATAAGGCATTCAGTCTGAGAGCCTGTGTTTGTCCTGCTTCCTTCATTTTTCCACATTCAATTCCACGCTTAACAGGAGGGAAGACAAAAGAAGGAGACATTTTCAATACTCAGACCCTAAAAACATCTCTCTGGGATTACCTGCAGCTCAATACATCATTCAAAAGCAAAGATTAAAAGTAATAGTCACGTTAATATTATTTCACAATCCACAAGCATAAATCCTCATTTGTTATTCATGAGCTTATCACACACACCTCTTAAGGAGCAAAATACTGCAGCATGTGCAGAAAATGGGAACACAAAGTGAACAGTGAAGGGGAGGCAGACAACTTTATAGCTCGTTTAAGGTAAAGATATTGCAGGTGTGTTTGCTAACGGAGTAGCAGTGTTCCTGCCTGGCTTTGATGATGCATCATGCAGAAGCATTTACTGTTTCCCTAATCATGACTTAATCAGAGCCTGAAGTGCCCACATCCTAAGTGTGTTGTTCCAAAGCGATGGATACTTGTGGGATGAGGTGGTGGAGAGCAGCAGTGCCTTGCACATCCCCCTGCCTGTGGGGTGACAGACCCAAGTGTGTCATGCAATGCAGGGAATGAGATGGATCCCTTTCTCCAGGAAATTCACCCACCACCCACCAGGATATTTCTGCTTTCTGCACAGGAATGAGCTCTGACCTCGTGCACTGAGTGCCTCCTGGGCACCTAACACGCTGCTGCTGCACACAAGGCTATTCCCTCAGAGCCTGGAAGCAGCAGAACCTGCAGGAATCACTCACAGGCAGCCATGGGTGGGCTCAGCCCAAACACCCCATAGCTGGTCAAAGGCAGACGCAACTTCAGAGCTGATTTTTATTTCGCACGTGACCTCTTCCAGGTGCTAACCCATCCCTTCAATGCCACTGTGTGAGCCCCTGAGCTCTGAGGAGTTTGAGGCAAAGCCAGTGGGGTCTGTAGGTGGCACACACAGCCTGCCTTGGCTCTGTGGCCATCCAGGCTTGAACCCCAGCTCGGAAACACAAGCACAGTCCTCCTGATGGTGGTTACTGTAGAAACAGAAAGGAAACTTTCACCAATGTTTCTCTCTTATTTCCCAATAAATAGCAGCATCTCCCCTAGAAACTATATCGATCTCTAGTTGTTCAAATAACTACTATTACAGAAGTAGATGAACTCTCCCCTGATAGACCTGTCAGACTCCCTGCTGATGAGAAGCCTTCCATGCAATCCATATCCACAATTGCTTTGGAAGTCGACAACTGATGTTCCCTCCCTTTTCCCCCTCCAGCTATATCCCTGTAGCTTTCTTCAGTTTCAACCTCCTATGCTTTTTTAAGCTGATACTTGTTTTGAGAAACTGCTGGAATTGTGACAGAAACTTCTGAGCTATCCCAGTAATTGGCCTGCCTGTGTGCAAGGGAGGGGTTGAGAATGACACTGCAAGGGAAAAGAACCTTGAAAACTTCTTGTATTGGGAAGCTCCTGTCATCAGTCGGGTGGCGTTGCACGAGCTTGCCTTGCATGTGAAGTGCTCTGTGCAATGAGTATTTCCTCTCTACTCAATGTCTTCTCACATATTTCTGGGTATGTGGTTTGATTTTACACACGAAATCCATTATGTCCATCTTTTTTATTTTTATAACTATTGCAAAACATTTTCTCCAGATCAGAGGAAAAAGCCATTAAATACACAACTTGTTCAACTGGAACAGTTGGAAGTTTGCTGATAAAGACTCAAACACCAAGAGTTACCCAGTTCAACCAGAATCTCATTATTACCTGGAACTACCAAGAAACCTACCACTCATCATGCGTTAGAACATTTTGTTGTACAAGGCTTAAGCAAAAATTAGCACAGGCTGTATCCTCAGCTGTAACGAGCTGACAAAGTCGCACTGATTGCACTGAAACATCCCTGCTTTATGGAGCACAGACTCTGGCCTGCAGCAGCCCTGTCCCAGGCGAAGACAATCTGCATTCCTCCTAAAAATAATTAATTGAAAGCTGTTTGGTAGCTTTGCTGACAGATGGGTGGCACAGTCCACTGCCTGATTTTCTGATGCTCATGAAGCGACCTGACTGAGCCAGCAAAGTTCTTAATACTTCACCACCTCGGCACCCAGGGAGCGACTCAGGCATCCAGCTTTTACATGTGGTTTTGTTTTCTTAACTCTTCGGTGGAAAAGACAGAAAATGAGTACTGCTTATGCTCTCCTTGTCTTCTGACACAAGTGGGGCAGGCACACCTTCCTGAGCAGGTTTCATGGCACGGTCTGAAGGTGGCTGAGCTGGAGCTGTCAGGTTTGCTGTGCTCTTCTTCCATCCTCCCACATCTGCCCTGGTGCTGCACAGGAGGACAAGAGGAACTGCTGGAAGCACCACCTCTGCTTCCCAACAGCTCTCGCCACACCAAGAAATCAGCATCTTGAACCTTCCCACAGAAATAGCTGCAAGAGAGGTAACTGGAAAAATGAGTGTATTCATCCGTCAGCTATACACGTAGGTAACAAAAACCTTGGGTACTTACCTTGATGTTGTTGCCTCTGCAGTTGTACTCAAAAGGTGCAGAAAACTGGATGTGTGGTGGGAATCTATTAGATTGCAAAGGAGCTGATACATTGATTATCCAGGTTCAGACTTTATTGTATGGAGTTGGGCAAGGGAGAGCTTGTAACTATCCTGTGACAATAAAGCCTTCAAATTCCTCAGGTGTGAGCCACCTGCTGACAAGCTCCCTACTTAAATGTCACTTAGCAATGCTTTTGGCACTGGTGTTTTCCTAGGTGTATTTCCCTATTCCTCTTCCAGATAATTTCATTGTCTGCCTGAGTGAGGCTCAAAGAAAGGCTCATGTAAAGGTTTCTCCTATCAAGACACATCCCAGTTTGAAGCTGACTGTTACACACCTTTTCAGGATTAACACCAAGTGCTCACTCCCAACGTCTCCTTCTCCAGCATAACAGACATCCCTTTCCCACATTTCCATTTTTAAATGTAAAAAAAAATATTGCTACCAGTTAGATATTGCAGCCTGTCCCTCTCTTACCTTAAGAATGAACAATCTGAGTGTAGAAATTACTGCTTGCAGACACCAGTAAGAATCAGCAGATACATCTCCAAGTTTTTTGGTTTTGTTTAAAGTGACATCTGCTTGAAAATTTTCAAGTGTCTGGAAAATTACAATAGGTCTCCTGGGAATGCATTAATAGGCTGCAGACATGTGAGGCAAAGCTAAATGCTGAATAAAATGCCTCACCTAGCACTGCAGTTCATCAGCTGGGCTCCCATACCTGCAATAAACCTCTCCCATCTGTGCCTGCCCATGCAGCTCTCAACCTTCACCAAGGAGGGGACTCCAGTCACAGTAAGGTCGACCCTGGCACAAATTCTTTGATATTATAAAGTACTCCACTCATTTAGCAGAAAAATATTGACTCTGTCTCTCAAAAGTAGAATAAGCAGGCAAGGATCAGGTTTTTTAGTAACAAAATACTCCAGAAAGTAGAGCTCCAAAGCTCCAGTCAGAGTTAATGCACTTTGATTTTGCCAAAAGGCTACTGAAGTGTCCAGGCTGTAACCTGAAATTACTGAGTGGAGATAGGGAACAAGCTCTGAAAAGGAAGACAAGCTATAGGAGAAAAGGTGAGAGAAACTGTCCCTACAGACACACCTAATTTAATTTTTAAAAAAAGGTTAGGCCAGAGCTGCAGGAAAGAGGAACCCTTTTTTCCTCCTGATGAGTAAGGACAATGAAAATAATTACCCAGTTAAAACATTGTTCGTTCTACGATGACCACAGCAGAATCGCTTGGTAACGCTGCCCAATTCTGATTTCGCATGGTTTGTAATACTCTGCCACTCTTTTGAGAATGTCAGGAATTGCTGTTACTGGTTGAGATGCTTGTTTGGAAATTCAGAAGACTGGGACATGGGCATCAAAGCAGTCAATGTGCATGCACAGAGAGCACAGGGAAGCTGAGCTTAGCCTGCCTCATGCAGTCCAAGCCCATATGGAATAGGAGGGTACTTTTCCTGAAGAATCTCAGTGCATCCATCCCCACACCAACAGAATTCTGACATCCTGCCTTGACATTAACTCCACGGATCCTAATCACATCCTTATATCTAAAATCAATATATAAGTACTTTTCTAGATTGAGCACTACAGTGCACACCCCATGTCAAATCAAACCTTTACTACATGAATTACTGCCCCATTTTGTGCATATTCAAAAAAAAAATCTCTTCAACTCTCATGTCTTTTTATGTTTTTTATATATCTGTCTTGCAAGATTCTTTGTGATCCCCATATAAAATGCTTCATATGAGTGAGATTTCAACCTGACAGGCAAATTCTTTACTCAATCCTCATCTGCAACACTGGTCTGCCTTAAAAGCCATTATTAGCCTGCTCTTTTGTCATGTACCTCTAGAGAGTGATGCCACAGGGATGTGACCATGGCAGGAGCCACCAAGTGACACTGGGAGAAGTCAGCAAGGAGCTCCCTGCCCATTTAATGCTCTGGGAATTGGTATTCAGGCAAAACTCAGCACAACTCTACTGCTAAACCAACCTGCTCTTACAATGTTTCATAGATACTGGATAATTAAAAAGAAAGACACCTTGTTGTCTAGACTGGTGTTTGATCAGCTCACAGAAAGGCAGCAATTCCAGGTCACAAGCAGCAGCAGCCCGCCACAATTTGATTCAATTCACAGTTAACACTCCAAGTTTTCCAAGGTTTCCAGGCTCTCCCTTGCCAGGCAGGTTGCCATGAAGCAGAGGTGCTGAGGTGTCAGGAATCAAGGCAGAGAGCTATAACTCTGGCCTCTCTTTAGAAAATATGCTTTCACACAGAGTTTAAATTTTATTGAATAAGCTAATGTGCCTGATCTTCTGTTTTATTTTTCACATGTTTTCATTATTTGATGATTGCTTGAAGGAGATGAAAACCACTGGATTTTATATGTGAATCTAACTGCAAATAAGAGGCAGGTAGAGAGAAGGATTTTTGGTAAATTCAGGTTGGAAGGCAGCTCTGTGATTTATTTGATGATGGCCATCACATACGTTATGCATAGCTAAGTGCACTTGTGTGTGCATGTGTATATAATACATAACTTTTTAGTTTGACAGTATTGATTGAAATCCTTCATCTTTGATGAATGAGTGCATTATGCAGGGAGCAGTGAAACCGGGCTTGATGAGTCATTGGCAGGATTTTCCCAACTTTTTGAAGGCATCCTCTCCCGTGGGCTAAAAGTCAGAAATCTCTTCCCAGTGTGTCTGCTTGAGCTCAGTTTTTGACTGTGACAAGACAAGCCCAGGTATTACTTCAAGCCTGTCAGTTCCTCCCACCTCTCCAAATCCCTCTACACATATCCTGATACACACATGGAGGATCAAGGCATGGAAAGTCTCTCAGGTTCATCTGGACTTCCAATGCAGCTCTTTCATGTTAATTTTCCTTTTCCTTCACCTCAATTCACTCTGACGCCTTGCCACAATATTGTCAGTCTCAGAGAAAACAACAAGCCAAAGCAGATGTGCTGAACACATGGTCACCAACAGGAGCAGTTCCCAAGCAAAGTTAGCATGTGAAATCATTCCAAAAGAGGGATGGCTCATCCAAAAAATAATCTACATCTGCTCCTGTTGTTTGGTGGATTGGAAAAAAAAACTCAAACAACTTCCATGTCAAAGTTTACCATTTGAATTTGCCCAGTGCTCTTACATTAGAAGGGTTATGATTTTAGACAGTCTGCTTACTATTAGAATAGATTTCTCTTTTGTTGAATAACAGAGACATATAACTTTTCTTTTTTTTTTTTTCATCTAATAAATGGTGTCATGTTACAAAAGACCCTTACGTTTTGGTGTTACAGAGGTGATGAAGGGTAACACCACATTTCTGTAAGTATTCTAAGAAAAGGAAATCTGATTAAAATTATCATTCTTTGAAAGAAAGATGTGGTTTTTCAATTAAAAAAAAAAAAAGGCTACTTTACTTATAATGTTTCTCCATTCATTTCCTTTGTCCTATAAAATTTAGGTAACTAACCTTGGACTGGGCTGTGACCTCACGCAAAGACAATGTATAGAAGAGCAATTGGACATTTTACTGCTGCGTCTGTTCCGTTTTGGGGGCTGTGAGTAAACACCTGGAGAACAAGACACATCTGGCAAGTTCTAAAGACAAGCTCAGCCTGCCAGGAGAGAGCACTGGGTGCCAAGGTCTGGCTTGGCTCTGAAGATGAGTAGGCCACTTTCTAGGTGAATTTTGACCTTTTAGCTGAAGGTTTGTGCTGGATAAGCCCATTCACTCCCTGATAGGGGCCACCACTGCCCTGCAATATAAATAAAACCGGCACGGAAACACAAATCACGGCAGTTAAAGAAATGTGATAGCAAAATCCTTGCCCAGGTTTGGGAGGAGTGGCCAGGAAACTCAGACAGTCAAAACATGCAGCTTCTGAATCATTGAGAACTTGTCCAAGTTGAACACAGCACCCTGAGAGACCTGCTCTGCTTTGATTACCCATACATTCAGATGGAGTATGTACCACCTGCTAACATGCACAACAAAGTGCTTCTACCAAGAGCATTTGGTAAATAAATGACTTGGAAAATATTATTAAGCTCAAAACCAACATTTTACCATGTTTGATTTGCCACCAGATGCTGTGGGATCTGAAGACGCAGAGACAATAAAAAAATGTCAAACAATGGCAATGAGAGATTAAAATACGAGAAAAAGTTTGGGATTTTTTTTTGTTCAATTATTGTCAGAAATGAATGCAAAGCTCTTATTCTGCTCTGGACTAAGTCACGTACAACAAATATTGCCTTTTCGTGGAAGGCAAGTGTCCCTGACAATCTTTGCCATATACCTCATGGAGGGTATTGTGTCTCATTCAAAAAGCAAATAATACATGAACACGATACTATTTTTTGTAGTGTATTGCCCCATGTGCTGGCACAGGTTGATGCACAGATTAGTGGCAAGGAGGCAGTTTCTCCTGCTGAAGGCAGGTAATAAGCCTTGAAAGTGTTTCTTACTGAGAAGATGGATGTCAGTAAGAGCAGCTGGTGCCAATGCCAGCCAAACCTTCATCTTTTTTCCCCTTTCCTTGTGGAGGAGGGGCTGTAGGTATGAGCAAGCAGTAACATCCCTCTTAAATCCCCTCTTTCAGTCTTAGGGGCTCCTTCCTTTGACTGATAAACAATTTCAGCTTCCCTTTGAGAGTGACAAGCATGTGGGATTCTTGGAAAATTCAGTGCAAAATGTTAATAACCTGCCAAAGACTGTGGCTAGAAATGAGTCATGGCCATTGAAAAGATACAGTGAGAGCTGACTGAGTCTTCCCAGATCACCCTGCTTGGGATCTTTTCACCCTAAACTGAGTTCACAGTGGAGCCAACAGCCCCATCACAGTCCAGAGAAGATCCTTGGAAAGGCCTTGGTCCAGCTGATGTGCTGCAGCCTGGGGAGAGAGGTTCCATTCTCCAACATCCCTTCTTCAAAGGCACTCTGCCTTCTCCAGCATGAAAGTGTTACTGTTGGACATCTCAGCCTTGGTATCACTGAATTCTTCCACTGTTCTTAGCCTAAATCCAGGGCCCAGATTCAGATCCAGCTCTAGGCACCAACAGCAAATGGAATGAAATCCACCAAAAAGCTTCAAACTGAAACATGTTCTAAAGTGTTATTTTTTTTTAAGCTGATATTCTGCTTTACAGGATCATACCAGAGAGCTCCAAAAGCTCTGCCCAGGAGCATGTGCTTCACAGCCAGCTCAGCTGGCTGCAGAGACCAACACCAGTTACTGTGCCAATTTATTTTCTTCTATTTCCTCTCTTTTTATTATATTTGAACTGAATGTTACTCCAAATCAAACCAGCTCCAACACTGAGGATGCACAGTGGGTGTGTGCTAAACAAACCCGTGACACTGAAACCAAGACCCTCTCTGGAGCCACTGCTGTTTTCCAAGTCATGGGGTACTGCACTGGCATCCTGATCCCCAGGACAGGTAACACTAAGAAATACTATTTCTTCAAGTATCCAAGTTTTAAAGTTATCCAGTGACTTGGGAAGGAGACTTTTTTTTTTTCATTTCCTCCTTTTGCTTTAAAGCAAGCGTAGGACGAGGTTATATGACTAGTTGGAATCAATGCAGGTTCTTAATGATGCATGAAATGAAATATTGCTGTCCAGTGCACAGTGAATATTCAGAGTTCTGCTCTATGATAGATACATCCTGTGCTGCTCTGACAGGGCAGAAACGCCCCCCACAGCAGCTGCTGCTCTGCCCTGCACCCCAGCCCAGATTTTGTGTCAGACAAGTTGCCATCTTCTGCTGCCACACTCTCTTTTCCAGGCTCATACATCTGGCAGCCAGTTAAATTCCTTTAGCCAAGGGGTAAATAGAAAGCATTTTCCATGTTAAGGTTCCTGCTTTGGGAAACAAACAAAAAAATCATGGACTTTACAGAATTTCTAAACAACCACATATTATCTGGGACCTCCAGAATCCTAGCCTGATTATTTGTACATGGTAGTCCAGCTTTTTGCCCTCTCAATAACTATGAAAACATGGCCTGTTGAAGCTGGATCGAGATGAATTAAAGCACTGCTCAGGCAGGGCAAACACATCTGTAGCTCAAATACAGAGTTTCCGAAAGCTTTCTCATATCAGAAGGGAGAAGCAGCATGGAAAACATTGGGTACTTACTGCTCTTGTGGAAATGGATCTGGTATAAGAGAGAGCAGAATTAAATAAACAAATGAGAAGAGAAAGGTGTAGGTTTCCCTTCAGCAGAGTCCCATCTCCACTGTAATTTCCTCCTTCTTAAAAGAGTGGACACAAGCGGGCAGGGAAGACAAGCTTTTCAACGCCGAGTACCAAAACCAACTCCCTCACCTGATGCAGGTTGCTGCACTGTTTTAGATTTGCAATCTGTGCATGGCCAGATGGCTCTGAAACCCTGCAGTCATTCCTAAAATGAAGGCAGGGAATTCTGAGGGACTCCACAAAAATTTCAGGAAGAGGAGTTATTGCCCTTTTGCCTGGGGCATAACAAGGCAGACTGGGGCAACTGCAGCAGAAATCTCTGTCTGCCCATCTTTGCCTGGATTTTGTGAGCATCAGCTTTTCAGGGTAGCCAGGTCTGAACTCAGGACTGACTCAGGTCTGGAAGGAGCAGGATTAGGGCAGGCAGTGGGACAGGCATGGGGCAGGCAGGGGGGTGGGGCACTGGCAGCTGCTGCCTTCAGCTCTATCTTTCCTGAACCAGCAGCATCGCTCCATCTGATAAACCCCTTGAACAGTCAATGGCACAGCACCTAATGCAAGAGGAGAACCTATCCCTGGTGCCTTTCGTGTTTAATGGTACACACAGGTTTCCATATTCCTCCTGTTTCTGTTGATAAATAATCTGGATGTTCCTTCTCGTTGCTTTTATCCAGACACAAAGGACTGTGCAAGCTACCTGCTGTGCCTCATCTTTTCTCCTGATCGGCTCTATTTAAAATGAAAATCCAGCCAGAGAAAGGACACCGAGGGCTGCTTGTTCAGTATTCCCTCTGTGCTTAGATGATTACACCAGGGAAGAAAAAAAGAGGGACAGCAAAACCAAACAGTAGGAAGCCAGGATACAACAGTAGGAGAGGAGAAACCTTTTTATCCCACAACTATTGCAGAAAGTCAGAAGAGGATCTGTTAGTGAATTGCAATTTGTTCTCTCCTGTCCCTTGCCCAGAGAGGACTGTAGTTTTACTACCTCATTTTCAAGTATTTCAGCCAGTCTGTGCTAATTTTCCATGCCTTCCTCCCCACCCCCATCAAGCCCTGTTCCTACACACCTGACTTCAGCTTTATCTTCATCTTTTAAAGCAGCTTGAATCACCATTCCAGACCCACCAGATTTATGGTTAAAATTAAAGCTTTGGCAAGCTTCTGTCACTATGTTGCCCATTACGGTGGTACAATATAATGTAATTAATGTTTTTATGTTTAAGGAAGAGGAGGCACATATGTTCCTCAGCTGCTGATGAACAGATTTATAGGTAACACATCTGAGCCAGTGCTCATGTTTAGACGTAAGCCTGACAGACCACTAATCATTTTCCAAAAGCTGTGCACCACTGCCCTGCTTCCCTAGATTTGCAAGCAGGACTGTGCTAGGATGCCACAGTGAGATGATAGATTTCAGGTGACACTAGGGGAGGAAGCAAAACATCAGTAAATGTTTCAGCATATCTATCTCTTCATAAGCAGATGTTCTTGCTTAACACGTACCATTAAACTGGAGCACACCGTGTGCCTTCTTAAAGAGAAACCCAGCCTGCTCAGAGGAGGCAGCTTGCAAAGGCACCCGAGCCTGCCTCTCTTCCAGACCCAGAAACTTAAGCCCTATTTCCAGCAAAATTGTCTACGTGGAGGAGGAGAAGCTGTCCCATCCACAGCCACCCAAGAGGACTGAGCTTGTAACTGAGGTGGGCCCTTCCCAGCTCTTGTTGCCGGTGCTGTTTTGACTGGACCATGCTGAAGGGGACACGTGGTGGAATGCAGGCCATGAGCCCTGGCAGGAAGGCAGGGCACACAGCTATGGATAACCAACCTCCTGCTGCCTCAGCAGGGTGTTCCAGTGTCCATCAGAGCACTGCCCAATGCCTTTGGTACGAGATGAGGAGTGGCAGTGTTTAAACACCACCAGATTTCACAGTGTTTGTGAAACCTGCACTGACCTGGCTGAGGTGAGGCTCGGCAGTGGCCTGGGCCAGCCACTCTCCTCTACAGGGAATAGAATGGAAACGATAAAGACATCATGGCTCAAGATAAAGAAGGGAGATCCTTTTCCAGCTACCCTCACAGACAAAACAGACTTCATTTGGGGAAGATTAATCTAAGTAATTGGCAGTAAAAATAGAGCAGGATTGTGATAAACAAAGGAAAACTAACACACACACACACACCCCCATAACCCCTTCCTCACTGACCTCAGCTTCACTCCTTAATGCAGGACTCCTCTCCCTCCTGCCCCCTGCCCTGCCTGGCTCTGCTGCCCCTTCAGCTGCCCATCCCAGTGAGGGCTCCTCGGGAACGCCCGGACACTTTCCCTGGCCAGTCCAGAGGGTGTGGGATGGACACATGTGAGGCATATGGACAGTTAAGGATGAGAAACAAACGTCTTGCAACAAAGTGTGGAGCTTCTGTCTCATTTTCAACAGCCAAGCTTTCCTTTAGCTTTTTGGGTTTTCATGAACTCCAATGACAGGAGTCAGTAACCTGGAACTTCCTTCCCTTTCCAGCTCTGTTCCTAAGGGAGAAGGTATGGATAAAAGGGGAAGAGCCAAGGCCCCAGCCCACTGTCCTGCACACCAGAGAAAGGAATTCCTCTTCTTTAGAAACGTGCAAGACTAAGCTCTCCTTTAGGGATTTAATTAGCCTGAAAAATGTGAGTTTTCTCCTACACTTATAGCTGGGGGCTGCTTATGCATTTTGGTGAGTCATGCTCTACTTCGAAGCATAGGCTCTCCTTCAGAGCCCACTGTATTCAATCTACTGACTACTGACTTAATGGCATTAACAAAAAATAACGCAGTTTAAGAAAATCTTTGCACAGAGCAGATTTGTTAACCTATACTAAAGCCCATTCTGGGCACTCTCATTCAGAATTAAAGTGGTTTTATTTCAAGTTAGTGTTTGAGTTAAATCTAAATTAAATTTGAATTTAAATCATTAAATCTGCACGGGGATTTAGTGCAGTTTACATAATCAATTTTAAGTTCATACCCTTCATTAATTTGGATGACTATCATCCCGTCTTTGCTTACTTAAAAATAGTTCTAATGCATTTATTAATATTATACTACTCAAACTGGGTTATTCTTGAAGAAACAGGGAGTTTGAGCTTTCTTTGAAGTTTCGCAAAATGAGAGTGTCTTGTTGAAGAAAGTAATTTTGTTCTCACGCATATTAAGGGCAGGAAGGGCTTTTAATTCCACTTAAAGAGCTTCTGTGTTGTCACAGGCAGTAAAGCAGGCACGAGGAGCAGGGCTCTTCCCTCATTAGCAGCAGCAGGGGAGCCCAGGCGTGTCCTGCACCCACAGGGGACATCCCCAGCCCAAGGACCAAGCAAGGCAGTGGGCACCAGGGTGGGCAAACAGCACATCTGCCACTCCTGGGGCAACCTCCGGGCCTGAATGAGAGCTGGATGTGGTGGGGGCTGTGTGTGGGTGCTGGGGACCACCTCTGCCACGGCTTGCGGGGCCTTTGTGTCCTGACCTCACCCCAGCCAGCAGCAAAGAGGGTGCTTCACCCCAGGCAGCCCCTCACTCGCTGCCCTGGCTGCAGGACTGGGCAGAGAACGGGAAGAGGAAAAGTGAAAAGGCTCATGGGTTGAGATGAAGATGATAAATCAAAATCCACATGAGCACACAAAGCAGAACAAGGAATTCATTCCCATCTTATACGGGCGGGCCGGTGTTCAGCCATGCCAGGAAAGCAGGGCTCCCTCACAGGTTTGGGAGGACAAACAGCATCATCCTGAACGTCCCCCTTTCCTCCTTCTTCCCCAACTTTGTATGCTGAGCATGATGCCATACAGTCTGGAATTAGCCTTGGGGTCTGCTGGGATCAGCCATCCTCTGTGCTCCCCCAAGTTCTTGTGCACCCTCAGCCTCCTCCCTGGTGGGGTGGGCTGGGAAGCACAAAAGACCTTTCATTCTGCACTGCTCAGCAATAACAGAAATACCTCTACAGCATCAATTCTGCTTTCAGGGCAGATCCAAAACATAGCCCCCCACTTGCTACCACGAACAAAACTGACTCTACCCCAGCCAAACCCAGCACACTTTGGAAAATGCAGCCTTTGGTGTAGAGTCCCTCCTTCTTCCCCCTGCTCCATGAAGTGCCAGCCATTTGTGATTAGAATCCCACCTGTCACCAGATTTCAGAGGAATGCAGAGTGGATTCTTTTTACAGTATCAGAACTAGCTGCTCACAAAAATAGCTTTCGCTCTCCCAAGGTCTAGTAATCATTTCAGGAGACAAGCAGAGAAGAGGATATCTCAGCTGACACCGGAGAGCACAAATGTTGACACAAATATGAATCTGAATTTTCTGACAGTAGTTGATTGTGTTGCTTTAGAAGGTTTAACAGACATGCCACTCAGCCGACAAGACCCTGTTTAATGCTTCACTTTAAGTATTTGTATGATCTTTGGGGTTGTCAGTTCTGGGAATTGCAGTGCTTTGAGAGCTGTTGCAGCAATCTCCCTGTGTGTTACACCTGTGAAACTACAATGCCTGCTTCCTTCTCAGCCTGGCCTGCTGATAATCTGCAATCTCGTGCCATCTACGTGCAAGAGCGCTGCTAAATCTTATCCATGCTCTCCCTGCTTTACAGCAGCTCATTTTCACTGAGGCCAAGTGCTCGTGACACCAGGCAGGCGTGTGCAAATGCAGCAGGTGTGCCACAGGAGGATGTGCTCTGCAACTTCATCTCACATTGCTCGTGCTTCAGAGTCTAGCACTAGATATCTGTTAACCTGTTCTGAGTTCCTTCTAATTTTCAGTTGTTCAGGGAAATCTGGTTTCAAACAGTTCAGACAACATTGGAATGTTTCACAGTGGGTTTCATCCTGGCGAGAATATTTCTCATGAATTTGCAGATAATCCCCTCATATTAGAACTTGGGGCAACTAGAACATTTGGATGAAGGCTGGCCTGTTCCTAGGAGAACTGAACTGCTGTATTATACTTGCAAGGCTGCATTTGTATATTGCTTGCTTCTGGGGATCTGAAATTCCATGGGATTGCACTGAAAATTATTAAAAATTAAATTTTGTATCTGCTCTATGTGTTCAGCATTAACACTATCTTTCATTGTCTTCTAATAGTGATAATTAGGTGTTGCATTACTCTTGGGTACGTCTTGCAGCACCCCTGGGAGGGCTTTTATGCACAAGATAAATACTAAATACTAAATATCGTATACATGAAATGAAATTTTGTTGAGATAAAGCCTCTGTTGGTGTCATTTTTACAATGTTCACTTTCACCTTCTTCTTCCAGACCCACAAGACTCTCTTAGAATTTCCCTTTATCAGCTTTTTCTTATTCCTTCTACATCTGAGGTGCTGTTTATCTCACACCTTTCATTCTGCACCAGTGCCATCCTCACCATGGAATGAGAGGCAGACTCTCCTCACAGTAAATACAGCACCATTTTAGATGCCAGTGAGAACTGTGAGGATTAATTTGGGGACAGGCTGGGCCATCTCTGCATGGATGAGCATCTTCTTCCACCAGCAGTCCTCGTGATCACTAGTGCTCTTTACTGGGGACAAAAAATAGAAGTTTGGCTGCATGTAATAATAAAAATTGCAATGATGTTGATGATGATAATGAAAATAAGAAGTAGAAGAGAGCAGGCCAATAGTGATAGGTATCTGTAAATTTTCAGTGTTTCTGGACACCAAGAAATTTGCTTAGCCTAACTTCTGGTTTCCAGTTTAAAATTCGTGGCTGTTACACAGCAATCTGAATTCTTCACATGTACCTACACAGGCACAGTGTCATAAAATGCTCCACACTGAATTCCGTTCTTCTCCTGCCCAGAGTGGTGGACATAAGGAAGCCAACTAGATAGTTAATGTTTAGTGAAGCTGGGAGAAATTCTCTAAGCATATTGCTGTCATACATGCCTATTTTAGAAATTCTGGCTGAAATTCCTAGATGTTTTAAAATGGGTCATGTATTCCTACTTTTAGGGTTTACAATACCCCACACAAAACTAGGTGCAGCAGTCAGGTACAATTAAAAAAAAAACACCCTGGAGCTCCAGGAGAGCATCCATCTGATCTGAAGGTCTTAACTGCAGGGATGCAGGGATACAAATCTTAACCTTCAGCAATAGAAAAATGGAGAAAGCGATGACAAAAATAAAGCTACAGGAATAATTGTCTGCAGTGACTTGTGAAAGGGGGCCTTCAGCATTCAACCCCCCCCGTGCTAAAGCACAGGGGTTGCTGGCTGCTATTTATTTAGCATTATTACTGCAGCTATTGTTGCACCATGGAAAGCTCGAGCTGAGTGACCACCTGCTGTTCGTGTTGATGCTCAATTTGCAAACAGTCAAGAACCATTTGGTTTGTGCCAGCTTGCTGCATAACTTCACCCATAAAAGATATTGTGTAACCTAACAGCAGCTTTTTAACTAAAAATAGGTGTTCTGCTTATATCCAGTAGAAAACTGGTATTTAATGATTACAATACGATGTATTCAGATTCTTTCAGCTGCTCCAAGCTGAAAGAACAGCCTTTTCAGCTGTAACAAATGGGGCAAACCTCCTTAAAGAAAAATTTAGTAACACCAGCAAACTGAGAGACAAGACAATTGGACAAATTTACTGCTGCCATAGCACTGCAAAAGGCTGCCTGTGTGACCTTGAGCAAGCCTCCACACGTGATTTTAGAAAGGTTAAGGATTTAAAACTCCTCCTGAAGTTACTAGCAGGTGCAGGGTCCAAGCACCTATGAAAATCAGAGCCTTTAATCTTCACCATTTGTCATTCAGATACCACAAAAGGCTAAAAGGGATCTTTGGTATTGCTCTCAGAGAGCCGGACCAGGCCCTCACTTATAGGGTCCAGCCTGAATTCCAGGGGGTTTATTTTCCTTATTATGACAGATCACCTGTCCAGAAAGAGGTCAGTAAGTGCAGTTACCCGAGAAAGGAAGTGTGATCTTCTGTTTACAGGGAGAAGCTGAGAGACAGAGCTCTTGGGAGCTGCTATTATATCACATTATGGCTTTGGGCAAGAGGCTTTACCTCTGTCTTTCATCCAATCCACCTGCAATACTCACATCCCCCGAGTGTGGTGATACTTCATTGTTATTTATAAAATGCTCAGGGATCGCTGGAGATATAACCATCCCAAAATTAAACCCACAATCACTTGCAGTGAAGGTGGAGAAGAAGGAATGTGTGTCTGGGCAGGCAGAAAAGCTGTTCAGTCGGGTCCCTGTGGCCACGGCTTGGGCACAGTGTGTGTTAAACTGCAGCAGTGGAGACCTTCCTTATTCATTAACAGCCTTACTGTTTGATGAAAGGAAAGGCAAACTCTGCGACCATTTTGCTGATGTTCAGGATTTCATCCACATAATAAATTATATGTGAACGTCGTTGCCATGCATCCATCCCAGAATTCAGCCCCTCGGGGACTCAATCATGCTGTTCTCCTGTAGCTGGGAATATCAATGTGCTCAAACAATGAGCTAAATCTTCGTGTATCTCATCGGGGCACGTTGGGAAGAAAACATAAAAGGGGAGTGAAGGAATGTGGCCCTCGCTCCCCACCTGGTCGGGGGAGAAGGTTCCTGACCTCATCATCTCATGTAATAAACCCCGTGCAAGTAGGGAGCTCTGGCAGAGCCCTGAGCAATCTGAAGCCCCACGGAATGAGATACGGCACAGGACATGCAACTTTCATAAAGATTTCTGTGTGGGTAGTTTTTGTTTTTGATAAGAAGCAAGGAGGAGGCTGTGTGCCCAGCCAGGAACTCGGGGCTGGCAGCACCAAGCCTTTTCTCACAGCACCCTCGTGTGCTCTCAGCAGAGAATGCTCTGTGGCACTGGGGGAGTGCTGTGTCTTTCAGCAACGCTGTAACTTGTTGAAAGAACTAATTTAAATTAAATGGGACAGCCAGTACATATTAATTAAGTATCAATTGATTCTTAAAAAGAGTACTTATTGAGGGTTCTCAAGTTGGGAAGGGATAAATCTGGCTGTCATGTAATTAATTCAGAATGACACAGGCAACAAATGCATATTACATATTTTTCCTCTGAATATTAACTTGTAAAGAATGTTTACATATTCAATTAACATTTAACAAGATAACCTTATACCACATTAATTAGCTATCTGCTAATTAAAAATGTACCAAAATTAATATAGACATTAGACAAGTCAACTGTATAACTGCTTATGCATAAGGGGGAATCAACATGAAATATCCAGAAAAGCTCTTTGAGAGAAAATCTGGCCAAAGTAAACAAGGAGTTGTGGAGTTTATTTTTCCTTATGTACATAATTAATGAAATTCTTTCTGGCCACACCTCATCCCAGTGCTGTTGGTCCAGGTTTTTGAAGCTTTATGAAACTAGATTGGATGCTTCTCTTTGGTTTTGGAGGATCAAAACATGGGGATTTTGAGAGATATGCAAAAGAGAGATAACCAACAGTAAATAAGAAGCTAAATAACAGCTTGACCCCTTCAGAGCATCACTACTGCACACATCTGCCCATCCCTGTGTGTGCAGTAACATATCCTCCATGCAGGCTGTAATAAGCCAAATGCTCAGTGAACAATAAAAGGAAAATGAGGGGTTGTCACCGTGTTTTAAAGGACAGAAACAGTTCTTACCCATTAAAATAAGACATTAGACAATACTCGTGTTTGTGCCTATTTCAATGACTCTAGCATTTGACCACTTGTTTTGGCACCTGTGAAGAGTTAGAGGAGGTCATTCTCTGAGGCATTCTGCCTTGCCTTTACCAGTAATTTCTAACTGGAAAATCAAGCCTGTTTCGATTCTAAAATGGGCTGTGATATTCTGAAACATTGTAAATTGGCCTATTTTTAAATGAATTAACTCTGAAAAGCAAAGCAGAACTAGAAAAAAAAAAAAAATCACCTCTCTGGCACATAACAGACCTCCTGTTTTCAAAGGCCCACATAGCAGCAGCGCAGCTTCCAGCCAGCACACAGATGGGAATAGCTGCCTGTGTGGATATTTGACTGTGCCAGAAACCTTTGAAAACTATCTTAAACTCATCAGTTTAACAGCCAAGTGCATGGGGTTTATTTCTGGGTGTGTATCTGTACTTACACACACATGCACCCCCAGACCTTTTGGTGTGATCACCCTTTCCAAACTGTAGCACTGCTTAAAGTGCTTTGAGATAGAACTGGTCTCTTGAATGCAATTGTTGAGACATTTACATTCAAACATTCCCATATTCAGTTTTCACCTGATTTTAACCATAATATGGATATAATTTAATCCCTTTTGTAATAATTTTAAGACCTGTGTGGTTCAAAACCTGATGAATTATAATAGGAGAAGAGCAAATGCGAAGGAGAGAATAAGGATTTTATAAGGAAAGAATAAGAACAATGAAACACAGGTGCAACTGTGAAAGGGAGTGAGGAAAGATGCCACAGAGAGTGCAAGCAACCGGGATGAGAACAGGACAGGAGGTGGAAGGTGTGTGCAAAAAATAATGGGAAAAGCTGAAAATAGAAAGTGATTCTGCAGAGTTTGAGTGATCAGCAGAAAGACAAGGAGGACATGGGAGGGAAAGACAGATGTCATGTTCTTGTAATGGAACTGACTGTGCTAATACCCCTGCAAAGCCTCTCAGCACGCCCCTTGTAAATGAGATGTTTTCAGAAGCCTGAGAAGATTCAGACAGAGCTGACAGCCTCTGTGGTCAGAAAAAAAATCTCTGGGTGTGGTCTGTGCTCCCTCAATCTTACAGGAAAGCAGAGTCCTCCTCAAAAGCCTTTCCCGTACAAACCTGGGAAGAAACCTGAAGATTCCCAACATACGTGCACTACCAAAGAAGGCTCTCGGCCATTGCACTGCCATATTTGCAGCTGTGTTAATGAGCCAGTGACCAGCTCAGTTCCAGCTCAGTGAAATCCCAGCAGCTGCGTTAAACAGCGGTGTCAGGCTGGGGAAATGTAACCAGATGTTGGAAAGTTAGAGAGCAGTGCTGAGCCCAGAGAGTGAGCAAAGGCTGCTAGTCAGTAGCTATGAAAAGGAAGAGATTAATGCTGGCACTCAGAAGGACTTGACTAACAGGAGCAGCATTCTCCAGTCAATGGCATGGACCAGCAGGCTTGGCTGGGGTTAGAGCAGCACCAACATTTCTGCAGGGCCAAGCATCATCTGCATGTTTTCTAAAAGTAGAGCAAAATTACTGGAAAGAACATGAAGAGCTAAGCCACAAACTGAAATTAAAAACCGATCCCAGATGAAGCCATGGCAGTGCAGCGAGTGTGATGAGGAAGAAAAAGCTGGGTGATTCCATACAACCATTAACAAAAGTGCTTTCACAAAAGGTGAAGGCTTGATTTGGGAAATCCCATCCTGGAGGCAGTAGGTGGAAAGGACGTCCTTTACGAGGTTTCACACTGGGTTATGTGGCTGTCTGAGATGAACATGACAGTGGGCATGCTAGGCCTCTAGCCAGAAGGAAACAATTTGAGGAACAGGAAAATATAAGAGCAGCCCTTAGCCTTTCTGTCATGGTTTGAGCCTGGCCAAATGCCAGGTA
>VZRN01011461.1:2476494-2505101 GCA_013397935.1 Dasyornis broadbenti
CTGGTCCCCACACAGGCAGGCAGTCTCCCCAAAACTGCTACGGCGTGGGGTCCATCTTCCACGGGGTACAGACCTCTGAGCCGGGCCGTTTCCATCTCGGGAGCAAGGCTTCTTCTGTTTTCCGGACTTCTGCTGGATCTCAGTCTCTCTCTCTCTCTCTCTCTCAGGCACCCACCCACTCCATGTCGGGCACTCAGTTCAGTCTCAGGGTGCAAGTCAAGGCCTGTTTCTCCACTGGGACTCCCTCTGGACCACAGCCTGCTCCAGGGCATCCTCTCACTTTGGCATGGGCGAGTGGATCTCAGCATTTCCCGTGAGCCCTGCCACAGAGGAGCCATCTTTGTGGGCCCTCCCACTAGAAAAACCTGGGCCGAGCTAAACCACGACACTTTCTCTTGATGAGCTGCTAAATCCAGATTGTACATGGTGAGTGTTGCATGTATTATATAAATCATGTGCCCTGCAGTTCTAAAGTTTGTGACTGTTACCTAGGGTTGATATGTAGAGTTCAAAACCCTATGAACCAAATCATTTTTGTTGAGAAGAAGGATGCAGATAAATAGCTTAATCGGAGGTCTCTTCAGGCCTTAGAAGGTTTTACCAGCTTCTTATAAGACCAGTTTTGTCCTTCACCAAACTCATTGCAAAATTCAGCTTTTAACTGCGTGACAGCCTCTTCATGGACCTTTCAAAGTATGCAGTAGTTCAGTGGTCAGTAATGTAGGAATTAATCTAACAGATTTTGCCTTTCTAAAACATTGCTTCAAAAAGTAGAAATAGATACAAATCACTGTGTTTCCCTGCAAATTTTAAATCACTGCTACCATTAGTGAGCTTAAGCACCTATTTGGAAAACAGCAAGGAGGCAACAGGTATCTACACTGCTGAATTTTGTTCCTTGGTCTAGGAGAGAAATATTGGTTAACATGTGAAATAAACTGTCGTGTAACTGGGCACGGGCATTGCAGTGGGGAAGTTAGTTTTTTAGTTAGTTTTGAGGGGGTGTTACTATTCCAATAATTTCAGGCAGTGAACTGAGGTAACACAATCACTGCTAGTCTTTTTTTTTCTCTTAACACATGCCGCTTATTTGAGTTTCTTGGTCTCTCTGGATGCCACTTCCCCCATCTGAAGAAAAGAAATAATGATAGCTCCTTACAGATGAGCCATCAAGAACAGTTATGCTCATGTTTGTAAAATTCTTTACAGACACTGAGTGTCTTGGCTTATAAAACCCTTTCCTATTATTAGATGTTCTGTTCTCCTTTTTTCCAGAAATACACATGAACATTTTAAAACAAAGAGGGTGAGCTGCTAGTCACTTTTAAAACATAATGTATGTACATAATCTTCTAGATTCCGCACTTCTCAGCTGATCCATCCACATTCTTGTACTCCTACCAATCACAAAAATGGCACGATGAGAGATTTTCAATTGTATCTTTACCTGGAGAGAAATTTTAAATGAGAATGTCCCTGGAAACAAGGGGGCAAAAGGTAGAGTGGAAATACAGACAAATAATAACATTTTTCAGTCCTAACGCACCAGCAGTTGTTACATCTCAGGTGTTTTTAAACATGGGATGGTTGGGAGGAGCAGGGAATTTGGAAAGTGTTATTACTGCTTTTATGCAAAACTGTGTAAAGGGAAGCAACCTAAGATTTCAGGTTAAATTATGCGTTTTCCAGTGTTTTCTCCCAGAACTTACAGTGGATGTATGGTCTCTCACACCTCCACACAGAGCAGGACGACTCCTGTTTGGAAGCATGATAGCCGTGGCCCCAGAGGAGACAATAGTTATTTGCTATTTATTGTTACAGACGGCTGCATTACCAGCGGGATTTAAGGACATTTAGCACAACACATGCACTCCATAACCGAGTGAACATGCCCTTTTGCAAACACATCTTCCCCTCTCAGTGCTGCCTGGAGCACTGAAACTTCCAGGCATTGCCTCATCCGCGAGTGCTGACACCTGTTCCAGGGGAGCAGATAATTCTGGAGACCTGTCATTTCCTTCTCCAGCTGCCATCTCACCTCCCAGGCTCCTACGGGCCCTGTCACCCTTAATCACGGCTTCCTCTGTGATGGAAACCGCAGGTGAAGAACCAGACAGGTTCCAGACTTGCCCACAGCAGAATTCTTTCACTTTATTCCCTGGGAAAAGGATGGGAAAAAAGTGGGGAGACAAGGGCGAAAATGCAGATGTACTACCATAGACAGCTACACCTGAAGCAAGTGAGCATGAATAACTCTCCTGTTGGATTTTCTTTCTCATTAATTCCTTTCTCCATGTGGAGCTCAGGTATACTCACACTCCAGGCAACGATCGTGGTGTCAGAAGGGCTGGGCTGAATTAGGTACTTGACTTTACAAGATTGAGAAATGGATTTTCATTCAAAGACATCCAAGCCTACATATGCCAGCTCCACTCAGGCCAACAACAGCAAAACTCCGATTTACCTTTGTGGAGCCTGAATTCCCCTTTATTCTTCAGATTTTCAGATGCTCACCTTACATTAAAACTTTTCTTCCATTTAGGTACCACCACGGAAACAAAAATAAAATGCAGAAGGCAGTGTTAGGACAGTGCTGGCCAGACTCTTCCATATACATCCAATACATTAAATACTTGGCAAATATGGCTGTGCTGATGATGTTAAGCCTTTTTGTGAAATCTAGGCATCAGTAATAATTCATTACCTCTAAATTAGGACTTAATCTAATGTACAGCTCCTGGGACAGTTACATGACTCTGAGAAGATAAAATAAGATTTTGTAGAGACTAGAGCCAATGTGATAAAGAATTCCTTCAAATTTTGCAGAGTGGAGCTTGGACTGGCTAAAAGTTACATTAATCATTTTTCAAGTTCACAGTTTTGGCACCACAACTCAAATGTTTTACTCTGATCAGATCCAGCATTCAATGAAGGACTCTGCAGACACAGCAAACATCACCCAATTGATATTCAAAATAATATTCAGTCCAGGTCTGCTCAGGATTCAAACCCACACTATGAATTGTGCTGGGAGTTGAATATTGTTTTCAGGGTTTAACCTTGCAGCTGGAAAAGCTAAGTTAGAGAGTGATACCCTTCTTTGAATGTCACTCTAAATCATTTTTCCCTGCTGTCACATAAGAAAAAAAAAAAAAAAAAAGGCCTGTTCTGGAGTATAGTTTGCCTAATTTAACAAAAACTGTAAGTAAATGTACCATGCTCCCAGCCCAGGATTCTGTGATTTGGCTGAAGTTACACCAACTTGGCAAAGACTCCCATTACCTTCAGTGGTCTTTGGATCTGATGTCAAGTGAGGCAGCATAAATAGGTCAGTATTTGGAGAAACGTTTAACTGTGCACCATCAATTTCACAGCACCTTTAAACCAGTATTTACAATAGCTACCATCAAGTGATGCACTACTTAAAAGGCTCCCAAACACACTATTTGACAAACCTGCAATTTGCCTTCCATTTCCAAATACCGGATGGGTATTTTTGGCACCCTTCCCCCCTCCTTTTTTTTTAAATATATATTGACACTTAACTTTTTCAGCACAGAATGTATATTGATGGAACCATGAAGACTGCGAACACATTAAACATAAAACAACAACAAAAAGCTCTAAATATTGCAAAGCTGGACCTACAAGCATGCATGCTGGACAGCTTTAGATAACTGGGTCTGCAAATAGACCCTCAAGCTTCCATTTGGGCTCGTATAACAAACAAAACAAAAACAAATCTTGCAATTATACAAACAGCAGCAATTTATGGTGTCAGACTTGGCTTCTCTGGCTCCAGCCATCCAGCAGCTTGTTAGTCACACAAAGAACTTGGAGCTGCTCAGAGCTGCCTTGCTAAAACTGCACCACCAAAACCTCTGCTAAGATTCTTGCCCCATAAAATCAAGTATTACTGGTTTAAATGCTAGTTCTCAGCTCAGCAATGGACAAGGCAAAGCACTGCTCTTCCCTAGCCCACAATGGACTCGCAGTCAGCCTGGCTCAGGAGCCAGAGGGCACCAGGACTTTATTATGCAGCATCTGTGGCTCCCCAAGGCCCCACTTTCTCTGCCAAGGCTTTTGCTTGAGAGGAGAATCTGGCCTGTGGTTTTTGTCAGATTTCTTTGATCTGTTGTTTGTGAGAAGGCAAAGAGCTGCAGGTCAGGTGTGCTCGGGGCAGTGCAGCAGCAGGGATGGCCCTGGCCAGTGAAGCTGCCGCGAGGTGGAGAGCAGGACGTGTGCAAGGACACCTCCCTCGGCAGCACACAGCAACACACCAAACCAGAACAGAGGTTGCAGGCAAAGGTAAAACTCTCTTCTCACAATGCCTGAAGAAGGACATTTTCGATCCTCTGCCTTCAGTTCTAGACTTTGATTTGCCTCTGTGTCCTTTCACTCCTTCACTCAGCTCAGCAATCTTGAGGCAACCGTTTTGATCGCCCAGCCGTGTGTGTTTTCTCTTTATAGATCATCCCTGCCTCAATAGGGTGTTACAGCCCAGCCATTTGCTTCAGGAAAGGGTTTCCTTCCCTCTGGCAGTATGATCTCCTCTCATGTTTGTGGATCTGGGCTTATGAAATAAACATTGGCTTCGTAACCTCAGAAACAAAACTCCTTGTTCTTGTGCTGCATGAGGAATTCTGGCCTGATTTTAGGCCTCTCAGAGGATTAAGATTATGGCTAGAGGTTGCAGGATAATTTATTTGTGGAAATTTCTACATTTCTGTGACACAGGATCTACAGCAGCAGCACTCAGGTTGAGCGTGCAGAGGCTCAGCCTCTTCATAGAGCCAGAGAGGTGCAGGCATTCCCAGGGTGGGAATTGCCAGTGCTCAGCGTTACAAAGTTGGCATCTGAGTCCTGCTGCCTTTTGTGGGGTCCTAGAGAAGAAAAGAAGAATGCTTTTCTCAGATTTTATCTCTTCTGCAGACTGGAGATGTGGGAAATCATCTGTGAAATAACTGTAATCACCACAAATCAGGGCAGCAATATCAGGAAAAATGCAGTGGCGTGGGAGTCATCATGCACCACATAAGCCTGGCAGGAACACGGCTACTCCACACTGAAAAGTGTCCCTCGGCTGGGTGGCTGAACCTGGAGTTAGATGAGTAAACCCGGCTTGAGAATGTACACACAGCACCTCAGTGTCACCTGCAGATGAAGCGGCACTTCCTCCTTATGATCCCAAATCCATGGACTGCCAGCCCCGTGATGGATTGCCCTGCCAGCAGCAGGCCAGAGGCTGCAGCAGGAGGTTCTGGGAAGTGCAGCAGCCACTGATGGGTTGGAAGCACCGTATGAAGACCCTGGATGGGGAACTACAGTTTTCAGTGTGTTGAGTGCTACAGAAGATCTGTATTCACTAAGTAATTTTGAGTCAGGAATGTGGGAATTGCTGAAAACTTGTGGAAAAAATCATGAAGAACTGGAAATAGGCCACTTTTAGTGGCAGGTACTGGAAAGAGGTGCTCAGTGCTACACAGTTTGTGTGACCTGACATAGCTGTTGACAAAGCTTTCTTGGATTATCATCCTTCTGGAAAAACACATTTCAGTCCCCTGCTTCTACAATTATGACAAACTTGCAAGCTCTTTATTTCTAAAGTCATGCCATAACACTCCAAAATCTCCCATTTTCCTGAAAGGAAGAAACGCTCCAAATCCAGGAAGAACCTGATGTTGCTCTTGCAGTTCTACCTGAGCACCTCCTGCCTTGGATTTTAGCCCCCATGGTAACAGCAGGAGGCAGCACATGGTGTCATTGTGTAGGACTTGGGATCAAGAGGTTTAGTGACCGCTCACATTTCTCATGGGGCCTGTGAAGAGCTGGCAATTCCCACAGGATCTGTGATCCCTGGCTAACAATCACTCTCTTTTTATACCTTTAAGGAAAAAAGATGGATCAAGATTTCTGCACAGGCAAATGAAAAAGAGCAACACGTATTGATGACTTCCCTTCAGTCTGGGAGAAAAAATTCCCCCTTGGCTTCGTCCCTTGGTTTGTAGCACATTTTCTTCCCTTGATTGAAAAGGAAAGTGACTCTCCAAGTCCTGCTCCAAGGAATGAGCAGCCCGGGGCTCTTCTGTGTGGAACAACAGTGACGTGCAGTGGCTGCTCAGGCAAAGCACAGCAGTGCAGAGCTGGGAGCATTGCAATTCATCACTGGGGCTGCTTCTCTGCAGAAAATTACATTCACACATAACAGCTACCAGTGAGCTGGGTCCCCACGTCGTGATAACCGCTCACAAATGAGTTTGGTGAAATGCCAAGTTATGATTATGTGTGTTGCAAACCCCGTCTCAAGCACTAATTTATGCTGTATGCTTCTCTCTCATGTAACAGTGCTATTTAGAGGGTAATCACGTTTTAACCTAATTTCCAAATTAGTCAAAAATATTTGTATTGACTTGCAGTGTATGTATGGGTTGCAGCTGACAGTGTAGGCTGAAGTTTCTACATATAATGAGAAAAAATGTGATGAAAATTATTCAATCTCTAAATAAGCTATGGGGGGGTTAGTAAAGTCAGTTATGCAGCTCGAGGCAGTTGAGTAAGATCACTGCTATTACAGGTGGTGAAGTACAGAAACGGACTCTGTTAGTCCCATGTCACAAGGTTAGCAGCTAAGTAAGATTTTGGGGTTGCATTTGTCATTTTGGAGAGACATGCTGCCTTCCAAGAGTCTTTAGTGTTTCAATGCTTGCCATGTCATCTAGATCCCAAAGGAATCAGCAGTTCCAAGGGGATTTGCTATGTGAGCAGTTTGCTCTCCGTGGGATTCTTTTCTGGACTCCTTGGGGCACCACTCCCCCAGGCAAACCCAAGACAACAGGGTTAATCACAGGGTGAGCTGGTCTTTGAAAAGACAAGGCTTGCCTGTATCCAATTCAATTCTCTTTCCAAATGGATGAGTAAACGGTTCATCAGGCTTTGGGAGATAAAATGGCAGAGGCAGCTTTAGAAGGAGTGGGTGTGGGAGTTACTACTCCAATAAAGAATGTGGAATTGCTCAGAGAAGGATTGATGAGCTCTAGATGGTGTGTAGGAAGAGGCTCTTGAAGTTAGAGAGGGCAATTTGAATTATAAGACAGATAGCCCAGTTGTTATGGTGACAGAGGGTCCCCATGCACTGCTATCATTGCCAAGGAGGAGTAAAAGGACTTTCTGGTGAACAGGAAAGCAGGAAAGTGAGCCCAAGACAGTTCCTGAAGGGCAGATCTGTGTCCAGGAGGGGCTTGGAATCAGGAGAGTAGTTTTCCTACCAGATAGCTGTATGTGAAGTGGACTTTTTCCTCATTTATATTGCTGATGCGCTTTCCTACCCACACAGAGACCCCTGAGGGGGAATAACAAATCCTGTTTTCAGGGAAGGCAGCCCAGCAGAGCTCCCGGCACAGAGTTACAGTCTTGTGTCTCTGCACACTCATGTGACAGGCAAGTGGTCACTAAAGCAGGACACTGAAGACACTGCACTGTCCCTTTTTGTTGGTCAGCCCATGCAGCAAAGGTGAGCAGCAGCTGCGTTAGGAACAGCACCTTCCACTTACAGCTTCATCTGCGGCAAGGCACACCAGCCAGGCAGAACAGCTCTCCAGGACATGGTCACCAGTGGTGCTGTTCCCTCTCCAGCTGTTTGCAGCTGTTATTGCAGTGGTGCCTCGGGACAGTTGGGTACAGCTGTACCAAACCCGCACAGCTACAAGGCGCTGGGCACCTCAGAGTGACACCAGTGGGTCCTGTTGGTGCGTGTGGGCGGGGGCTGAATGATTCCATTCCAAGGAAAGATGCGGGGTTTTCTTAATTGCCACCTGTTCAGCAAAATGAAACTCACAGCAGTAAGTGCTGTCACTTGGGTGTTTGCATAAATTCTAGTAGGAGCTTAAACAATGAATATCAAAAAGACAAGACTGGGAATGTTGTGATTTGCATTGGCTGAGAAGACACGTGTTCCTTTCTTCTTTTGTTTTCATTAAATATTGCATTATTCCTGAGTTCTGAGAAAGAAATATTTACACTTTCTGGATGCACTGTATTGAATAGGTCTCTTACCTGTCTGATCACAGAATGAAACAGGCATGGGCTTCTCAGCTACTGACGTAGAACTCCATTTTGTCAGAGGTGCCTTGGACCAAATAAAGGTCTTGTCACCCATGAAGTCTGCCACAGATAAGAAAGAGATACAGCTGCCAAGACTGCTGGCTACAGCTGTTGCCACACTGGAAGGTACTGTTCATAAATACAATGATAGACAACTCAAAAGACTTGCTATTGCAAATACTAAAAAGTTTGCTCCTTCTACAGATATTGCTTGAGAGTTATAAAACTCTTTTTTATGGTGAGTGTTTTCATTTGGCTTTTTGGTGGGGTTTTTTTTGCATAATTAAGTGCTTCACTGTACAATACTAGTCAAGTGGGAACCGTGGCAATAAAAGGTTTATGATGCCAAAGGACTTCCACAGCACTGATGCAGTCAGTTCCAAAAGGCTGTGAAAACAGAGACTCCTCCACAGAGCAACTCAGTCCAGCCTCTCTGCATGCTACAGGCATTACACAGAACGTTAGCTTATAAATATTTGAGAAGGCCAGGCTGGATGGATAAAAACGTTGGCCCCATCAGCAGCCAGATGTGTTGTCCAGAAGCACAAGCCATCAGCAAATGCAGTTCAGCTGCTGGCACACAGAGTGCTTTCAACACCTAGGGAGCATCGCACTGAGAGAACCCCAGCCTTCCATGGCAAGTGTTTGCCTTGTCCTTGGCAAAAATGAAAATGGTAAAATTATGAGCCAAAAGCTCTTCAGAGAACTGCCTCCCATGCCTCCAACCCCAACCAAGGTGTCTCTCAGCTACCTTTCACATAAGACATACAAGAAGATTACCACCAGGACTAAAGTGCTAGTTTTTAATACTTCACTGCTCATCAGCTCTGGTGTGCTCCCAATGAAGTATTAAACCCAGGAGCTTAAACCATTGTGTGAACAGGACCAGGCTGCAGAGATGCTGTGTGGAATAAATGCATTTTAATATCCATGAGTGGTGGGAGGTGACTTGGGAGTATAAATACATTCAATTGTGCCAGCTTGGCTGATAAGCAGTAACTCATTAATTGATGATACCTTGCCTTCTTACAGTCCCATATCGCTTTCTTTCTGGTAATTTCACAAGTATTGACTTTAGTGCCTTGTCCTGAGTGTTGGTGGAAGCTGAAAGGCTCCTGTAAGATCACAAAGTTGGGGGTTTTTAGCTAGTAGGCTGAGAAACCTGGTCACACAGGACAAGAGATTTCAATCTGTCAATGCCACTTCAGTTACAGTGGGGTATGGCACTGCTTCCCTCTTCCATCTAATACCTACAGATTCTTAACCAATTGCTGTGCATCTGCTTGGGGACCACGGTCCAGGGATGAAGGAATTATCCCCAAATACTGATGACCCAGCATGTAAGTCTAGCGAGTCAATCCTGCACCATAGCTAAGGATATTTTTAACAGGAGATGCTCTACCCTAGTCATTGGGCTTGGGAGAATTACAGCTGTGCCTGAAGAGTCTGTGCTGAGATATATTCATATCTCTGGAGTGGATAATGCTGCCACAGTTCCTAGGAAAGGAAGACTGAATCTGATAAATGTGAGAGTTTAGATTTGGTCTCTCCTACTTTGACAGTTGTTGCACAGTTTCAAAATTCAGAAGTGTTGGAGTTTTCTCAGCTCATACTGGGAACACAACTTCCTGACTTTGAGAATAAATTTACTGAAAGAGGGTGAAAAATTAAAAGGCATAGAAAAATGTAGCATGCTCTTTCCTCCAGAACCTCTGTTAGATTGTCTGGACCAATCCTGAAGTCAGTCTGTCATATCATGGAAATAAGCCATGATGTAAAGCTATTTATATTTTTCTTATTGTTTGCATACTCAGATATTCAACTTGATTAGCTTCAGCTTAATAGTTTCAACATTTATGCCACAAATGTAATAAAAAAATTGTGCTGGTTGATCTAAATCAAAACACAATCATCACTGGAATAGTTAAATCTCCTAAGAACACAAGCATAAAAACCTTTAAGAACTTTTTGTGTTTATTTTAAAAGATGATGGTTAACAGTACATTTCCAACACCTGACATTTTAGCTCCAGATGGCCAGCAGCTCAGAGCTATTACTGAGTGGGATTCAGCAGTTTCTAGATGAAAATCTGGGCTTTAAAACACAGGAGCAAGGGTGTAGTGAGCATGACAGTCTCCTCTGCTCCTCAAACCATACAAAACTAGTAGAGAATCATTGATTCGTTTAAGTTGGAAAAGACCTCTAAGACTTTGCCTTTCATAAACCCCTGGTGGCTGGGCCTGGCTGGATGCACAGAAATGAATGAATTCTTCCCAAACACTGCCAAGTTCTCAGTGCAGCCATGAGATGTCAGCACAGACCACTGTTTGTGTGAAAACCGTTCCAAAGAGAAAAAGTCTCTCAGCTGAGAGCGTTCACACTCTGATTGGCACCAACACAAATGCCAAAGTGGGATGTGAGCCAGCAGGATAAACTGCTGAGCACCCAAAACTGGATGGGACAGCGATAGGGCTGCTGAAAACAATGGCAAAAAGGGAGGGAAAGGGAGAGCCTCGTTAGGGTTAAAGCTGATGTCAAACCAGAGAAAGCTATTGCAGTAAAATGGCACTATAATGCTTTAGTAACAGTAAAAAGATGCAATTTTTGCAAATTAACTGGAATGCAATCCAGCAGTTAAAGACCTGTAACCTAAAACAGGGATAGCTAAAACTCTGGGGAGAGCCTGGCCTTCAAAGTCACTTCACCTGGCCTTTAAGAACACCCGACCAAATTCCTGTGAGCTCTTCATTGCTGGGCTAACAGCTATGCCCACTCAGAAAAGCACCAGAGAATCTCTCTGGGGATAGTTATATCAACTCTGGAGACAGCTTGACTCTCTAGTACAAAGCCAGAGCATTTATTATAACCTTTTTGGTCCTGATCTGGGGCAATTAAGTCTGTTAATATGAAAATGACAGTTAGGAGGCCAGGGGAAATGTTTTTTTAATTAATATATCTTGGCTGACTATGAATTGCTTCGCTGCAAGGAATTTACAAAATGAACCAGAGAAAAGGACATCTTTATTTATGAAGCAGGCTCATTCTTCAGAGTTTGTGAAGACCTGCAGCCCATGTGTGTTGGTCACGTGTGTTGGCTTTGCTTGGCCCAGTTTTTGGTATTGGGGCGGGGGACCCACAAAGATGGCTCCTGTGAGAAGCTTCTAGAAGCCTTCACCATGTCCAGCAGAGCCAATCTCTGATGGCTCTGAAGATGATGGACATGCTGCTGGCCAAGGCTGGGCCAATCAGAGATGTTGGTTACGCCTCTGTGATAACATATTTAAGAAGAAATCAAAACAATGGGGGCACGCTTTAGTTTAGTTTTAGCCAGAGAAGGAGGTGGAGGTGAGAATATGTGAGGGAAAACAACATGGAGACACCAAGGTCAGTGGAGAAGGTAGGGGAGGAGGTGCTCCTGGCGCCAGAGCCGAGAATCCTCTGCAGGCCACGGTGATGATGATGGTGAAGCAGCTGTGTCCCTGCAGCCCATGGGGTCCATGGGGGATGTAGAGATCCACTCGCAGCCTGTGGGGAGGTGCCCACACCAGAGCGGGTGGATGCCTGGAGGAGGCCGTGGTCCAGTGGGAGTCCCAGTGGAGAGAGAGGCCTTGCTCCCGAGATGGAAGAGCCTGGCCTCGGAGGTCTGCACACGTGGCTGAGGGACCCCACGCTGCAGCAGTTTTGGGAGGACTGTGTGCCCGTGGGGGGAGCTCACGTTGAGGCAGATTTGGGCGGATTGCTGCTCGTGAGATCTGGACCCACGCTGGAGGAGTTCATGGAGAGCTGTCTCCAGTAGCAGGGGAAGAACTCCTCTCCTAGAGCAATGGAAGAAGATCTCGGTGATGAACTGACCTAAACCCCCACACCCTGTCCCCCTGTGTTGCCGGTGGGAAGGAGGGAGGGGAGTGTGGGGAGAAACGGTGTCTTAAGAGCTTATTTTACTTCTCATTAGCTTCCTCTGACTCTGTTAGCAATAAATGACTTTGCAACTTTAAGTTCAGCCTGTTTTACCCTGAGTGCATCTTCTCCCAGTTCCTTATCTCAACTCACGAGCCCTTTGTGTGTCAACTTTTTTTCTCTCCTCTGCCCAACTGTGGCAGGGGAGAGCAAGTGAGTAGATGTGGGTGCCTGGCATTTGGCCAGGGTCAAACCACGACACCACGGGAAGAATTCATGTTGGGGAAGGACTGTCATGGAGGGCTGTCTCCTGTGGGAGGGATCCCATGCTGGAACAGGGGGAGAGTGTGAGGAGCCCACTCCATGAGGAGGAAGATGCTTCACAACCGATGTGTGATGAACAGACTGCACCCCCATTCTTTGACCCTCTGTGCTGTCCAAAGGGCAGGAAGCAAAGAACTGAGGAGTAAGGTTAAGCCTTGAAAGAAGGGAGAGGTGAGGGGAAGGCATTTTTAAGATTTGGGTTTATTTGTCATTCTCCTACCCTGATTGCTAAAAAATTAAACTAATTTCCACAAGTTGAATCTGTTTTGTCCATAACAGTAACTGGAGAGTGACCTCTCCCTGCCCTTATTTTGACCCAAAGTTAGTAATTTTCTCTGCCCTGCTCAGCTGAGGAGCGATAGAGTGACTCTGATGGCAGCTGGCACCCATACAGGACTATTGGCTGTGGAGCAGTGATAGCAAATGCCTGGGGCTCCTTTCACTGAGGCTGTGTCCAAAGCAGTGATGTCCCCTGGCCATCAGAGGTGGCTACACAGAAGCTGCTCTGCAGGAGCCAGCTCAGGGACACCACAGACCCACAATAATCCTGGTGGTTTCATGTCTACATTCCCTTCAGCAGCATGGCCTCTAAATGCCCTGTAGACCTGCGTGTTTTTCACGCTCAAGGATTCCTGTGACCTCCCTTATCCTTCTGTGCCACCCCTTGAGGAAGCCCCTAAAGAAGCCCCTGGTGCTGGGCAGCAGCTGTGTGCACTCTGACCCCAGGTAGTGCTGCTCTGCCCAGTACACCTCTTTTTCTTCACTTTTTATGTGGCCAATTACCAATGACTGCAATTCACCAGAAAGTAATGGGAGCAGTCAGTGTCCTCATCTCAGTAAAGTATTTTGGGGAAAATACAGCAAAGAACATAGTATTAAATAAACATTAATTTCAGTAAGAGGAAGAAGCTGATAAGGTCATTTGTCTCAAATTACATAAAATCCTTTCTAGGATGTTTTCTCTTCCTAGTATAATTTTTCAAAATGTTCAATGCTAATTTGACTATTCCAAACCATCTTTTGTTCTTTGTATTCAGAAGGAATTTCAGAGAAATTCAGGGGTTATGCAAACATTCAGGAGCAGAAGATACTCTTTATTACCATTGTGCCAGATATTGCAGGAAGCCAGAATGAGAAATTTAGGAGAACCATGGAAATGAGAATTGCTCTAATTCAATAAAAGATTCATTGGGTTTCTAATTAGATTTGATCACTTGAGTATTTTATATTGTAGCTTTGTAAGTATCTTTTAAATACCTACCACATGTGACAAAGGCACTTCAAAAGCACCATAAAACCAGTAGAATAAATCTGCAGAAAAAGTTAAAAATATATGTATATCTTAGTTCTTCCATGTCTTGGTAAATAATTCCCACTCTGAGATGTCATTTTATTTAATTTTACAGCATTCAAAACCACTTTCAAATAACCACACCTGTAATAAATATTCAAAAAATAACTCAGATGATATTTTACTGTTACAGCTTACAGCAATGTCTGAGTAACATCATACAAATTCCATTATAAATAGTTTCACCAGCACCAAAACAGAGAATTACATTTTATATAATTCACTTAAGCACATGGAATTTCGACGACGAAGGATTTTTACCTTACACTCCTTAAAGAGCTGATTTGGTATGCTTTAACTTGCAAAATGACTCAGTTACATGGCCCCAACATAAGGCAACATGGAAAATACCTGAAAACAAATGTGGGAGCAACTGAGAATTACAAAATTGTACTGACTAGTCATGGAATTTCTACCACTCAGTCCATTCAGGATTTCAAGCCTTATTTCATTCTGATAACAAGCAAGATGTGACAAGTAAGGTCTTAGCCCAGGATTCAAAAACTCTGGTTTCATGTGACCTTGGACAGGTTTTCTGGCTCAGTTCTCCATTCACAGCAGGGCAGTAAAAATGCTCCCTTCTATCTCCAAAGACTGTCAGCTCTCAGAAGCTCCCTGCCACTATTTTTTCACAAAAGAACTGGTACCTTGGGACTAAGATTAGAGCTGAGCTCAGTAAGAGTGAATGTGCATTCTTTGACATAGGACATAGTGACAAAATTAATTGTTCTGGTATTTAACAGAGGTAGGAGAATGATGGCCTTTGTGCTGCTGGAGAATGTCCAAGGGACTTGCCCAGTGACAGAGCGTGCCTGACGCAGCTCCTGAATCACAGCCCAGAGCTGCAGTGTGCTGAGGGCCTCCAGAAATACATGATCTAACAGAAATGCAGTGGAGATCTTAACACGTTCAAGTCTTTATTCAAGTATTTAACTTTATTCAGCCCAGCAGTCGGGGGAAATTTCTTCAGTAACTTCAGTGGGCACTGAAGTAAATGTTCTCTTAAATGCTACTACCCAGAGGAAAAGCTAGATTGCTTGGCACCCAAAATGAAATCCACGTGTCCCGCATGTTCAGTTTACTCAGCAGTTTTCAGCACAAGATAAACATATTCTAGCACAAAGCATGTGCACAAACTTCATGAAAAAGAATCCTCAAAACTGCAAAGAAAAACTGGAAAATGCATCAGATCCATCTTCTGCATTGCAGAATTGAAAAAGCAACTAGTAATAAGCTGAAGGAGAGAAGTGTGTAATCTGATCACGGATAGATTGGGGCTGTCTGCAGCAGTTAAAACATCTGGAAAAGCAGCTGTATCTCTCTTGCAGTACACTCACCATGGCCCTGCACTGGAGAACTTCAGCATCACAGACACTACATCTGCTGGACTGCAGAGTCCTGGAATGGTTTGGGTTGGAAGGGATGTGAAATACCATCTCATTCCAACCACCCCTGTCCAAAGTCCCTCTCCAGCTCTCCTGGAGCCCCTTTAGGTGTTGGGAGGGGCTTTAAATCTCCCCAGAGCCTTCTCTTCTCCAGGCTGGACACCCCCAGCTCTCTCAGTCCATCTCCAGAGAAGAGGTGCTGAGTCCTCTGAGAATCTTCATGGTCTCCTCTGGACTCACTCCAACAGGTCCACATCCACAGGTCAGAACTCTCAGGAGAACCCAAAATCTGACCCCCAAGGTACTCTGAGGCACTTTGCTGAGACAGCAGGAAAGAGAAAAGAAAGCAAGGAATCTGCCTTGTTCTAAGCAGTGAATGGAGATGTGTTACGAGCTGCCAGCTGAAATTATTCTGGAAATACAAACACTGCAATGCACTTTCTTCTAAGGACACAGGGCTTTCCCAATTGACAACACCGGAGTGTTTTTCTGATTTACCAGAATCTTTGTGTTTCATAGCCACCTGTGAAGAAAAAGGCTTTCAAGAGCTGATAAGATACTCAGCCTTGCCACTTTTATTAGCCCTAGTGACCAGATGGACCAAGTAATCCAAATTATCAGGCTCTGCAGGGCTCTGTTGTTACAAAGGTACCTGTTGCTCACAAAGCCTGTTCCCGCTGCCGTTTCAGACCCACGACCCTTGCTGCCAGGAGGAACACGGCCCCAGTGAGCACTTCTGCCACAAAGGAGATCCAGACCAGTGCCAGGGACCAGCCAAACCTGATATCGATTTCCACCAGGAGGTCTTTGCTCCTCAGGAGGCAAACAGCTTCTTGGAAGGCAGCAGCTGAATATGCAATATAGACACTGATCCCTGTAAGGGTAACGAGAGCTGAAAAGAGAAACATGTTCAGCTACTTTGCAGCCACTGAAGAAATTAAAAACAATCAATTGGATATGACGTAGGGCACCTTTGCCACTCTTTCCTATTCTACCCAGGTCAGATTTCCAGATTATCGTTGAAATCCAGCTGAGATTGGTTTCTTGGGGAATGAGGGTGAGAGGGAAGTAAAGGCAGGGTTATTTGTGCCTGTTGAGGATAATGAATAAATACTGAATCACAATGTCTAACAGCAAGCCTCCCACAACGAAAACCTAGTCCTGTATTTTACAGATATCTAATGCATGTACATCTCTGTTTTCAGTGCTGCATTCAAATGAATCCTGATTCCTCACTGCTGAGCACCATGCACAGCTGTCTACCTGTATGCAAGACAGCCCACAGAGACACAGATTCTTGCCTTTCAGGTCACTGAATTGAGGCTGTTTTCTGAGTATGGTGAGTTTGGAGTGTTTGATGTCAAAGTGTTGGTCTTTACTATCACCTCCCACCACGTGTTTTGCTGTCATGACCATCCATCACTTCCGAATAACTTGAGTCAAGGACATCTTTGGGGCAGACTAACAAGAAATTAATAAGGGCACTCAAACAAGGAGCCAGATGTTTTCAGAATGAAAGGACTATTCCAAAGGTGGCAAATGTAGGGAATGGCACATCTGGCACAAGTACACGTTAAATCCTGAGCCTGGCACCCCTGACAGTCAAAGGACACGTACTAACCAAAGTTACTACTTTATTGGATCAGCAGCAGGAAAGATGCAATTAAAAGGCCTGGATTAAAGGACTGTAGCCCAGGGAAAGTAAACAGTGAAACACTTTTAGGACAAGATAATGCCTTATCTGATTCTGAGAAAGAAAAATTTTGGTCTAGTCTTCTGTTAAATTACAGTAAGTCTTCATGAGTTTGCCTTTTTGCCAGAAATACATGTTTGAGTAGAGGCAAACCAAGACAGAAGAGTATTGGGTTATCCATCAGTCCAAATTCATATTTGTATTCCTGATTTTAACCATCCTATGTCACCTATACCTTATTCTAGTCCTCTGCAAAGAGTGGGGAGAACTCACTTCATACCTTTTGTCAGCAGAAATGGAAATTACTGTTTTGTTGACATTTTCAACAAGGTGCACTGAATTCTGTGATTCCCCTTTCAAAACATGGGGGAACACATAGGATGTCCTGGCATGTGGAAGACATCAGTTCTGATAGTTTCAAAAAAAATCACATTTCCGGAATTGCATCATGAAGTACCTCTTTCTGCTGAGACAGAGCTATGCAATTAATATTGCACTCTGTGAACTGAGATGCCCTACAGAACTGTGTGTGCCTGTTTTGCGCATCCAGACGGAGCAGGACAGGGACCTGGTCTCACACCAAAGTCTGCTCATGCTCTCCTGGGAAACTGCACCAGCTGCATCCCCAGAACATCCTCAAGCACCCCCTTCCTGACAGTCTCTGTGTGTCCTTTCCCTCTTTGCAACCCCAAATGGCTTAGAAAGGCCCAGTGCTCCACTCCGGTGGGCTAATCATGCTTTGCACTTAGAGCTTTTCATCTTTCACGGACTATTTGGAGTAGTTTTCCACCAGCCTAAGCCTTTTCAGTGAATGCAGCTCTCTGATTTTCTAAGGAAATAGAACTTGCTCTTCTTTTCAAAGGAAAATCATAATGGGGGATGGTTGATCTGGGTATGAGTATTTCAGGCTAAAAAGCTCAGTCAAGACTTTGAGACAGCAGCATTTGCTTCCAGCAATCTCTTAGCATTGTCTTCTTAAAAATAGGACTGCATGAGCACTTGATGAGAGCCAATTCTCAGGATCCCCTTTTGTGTTGGGAAATTTCTGGTTTAAGTTACACTGTGAAACGGTACCTAAAATCTGTTTGGAATACAAAATGCAGATTTACAGTTTTCCTACTTTGACAGAAAGTTTTTAGCTTTAATTCATAAATTACTTTCTAAAACACGGTGGGTTTGGATACAGCAAAAAAGAAAAAAAGAAAATGAAGTGTAAAAGAATTTTACTAGCTTCAAATTCAAATGTTATACTCCACATAAAATAACATTTTGGGGTCTCCTTTCGTGACCCACATTTTGGGGACACCACTCCAGCTCAAAACTAGCAGCGAAGCTAACCCAGGAATGCCTCACTAGACCCTTTTCAGAAACTCAATGCAAATGCCTTTTCAAAAACATCAGTTTTCTTAACAGTTGCAAAATCTGTGCACCCATATAATTTAGTAATTCCAAGGTCACTTTTCCATCACTCCATTACCCTGTCTGTAAAGAATTAGTGCACTGTGTTGAGAAGGTATTAAATCTTTTGTGTTAATGGGCACAGCAAGCACACATTGCTCAAAGGGTGACTCACTCCACAAGGAGGGAGCTTTGCCTTTCCTAAGCAGCTCTGCTGCAGAACTAGGAGCTGAGCAGACACCAGGTGAATGAACACCAGCATCCTTCTGAAAGCAAATTCCCGCTTGACTTTTATTCCCTGGGAAACAGGGTGGTGTTTCCCAGATACAATTTCTTGTTATCTAAGACAGTTAGGCCAGGAGTTTGATTGAATACCTCCAAAAAGGAAAAGCAGTCCCGTCATTAGGAGCAGTAGATAGGCCCTGGCAAGAATGCTGATGAAGCCAGTCATTCCTCCAAAAATCATCAGGATCAGGCTGAGGGGCATCAGGATGACAAATGTCCCATGCATGTCTGAAGAAAAATGAAGAATGTTAATATTGTAATATTTTATTCAGGTGTCAATGGATGTACTAATAATTATTAAGTCCAGAGCCCCTGACCATGATCAAAGCCTCATTCTGGGCTGCACAAACAAGAAACTGGACAACCCCTTGAGTTTTCAGTGTAAGTGAGCAGGACAAACATACAGTATGGAGGAAAAGGTAACAAACAGAACAAGCCCTCACAGGATCACAGCCTGTGTTTCGAACAGAGAGCACAGATACAGAGGGTATGTCTACACAGATATATTTAAGCAATTAAAGTGTTCTCAGCTACTGAGCCTAGCTGGATAACAGGCGATGCACTGCATACCAGGCAGGCACTGGCAGCCGTAATGAAAAGTAGCCTCTGAAGCACCCTGCTCTGTTTGGGAGGTGACATCCAGCCATGCTTTGATTAAAGGCTTCACTTCTGTCACGTGTCCTCGGCTGCACTGATGTAGCAAATCGTTGACCTTTTCCTTTGTTGCAGCTGACCATCAACTAGAGGTAAATTTTCGCATCCAGCTCTGATTCTGTCTGTCATTGTTTTCTACAGCAGGTTCACTAAGTGCATTAACCTATCCTGCTTGCTTCCTCCCATGCTAAATGTTTTACATTAGTCTTTCTTGGTCCCTATAACATTTTAATAGCTGTGTAAACAGAGGGTTGCTATGTATTTTTTCATATCACATTGTTTTTTCCATCACAAACCATTATTGTGTGATTGTTCCCTCTCATGCAATCTATCCACAACATTCAACCCAACCTTTTTTTAAAATAATAACCAAAAAAAAAAAAAGCAATTCCAGTATCAATTTATTTCATACCCCAGTAAAGTGCAGAGTTACTGAGAAAAGACAATGTAAAATCCATATTCTGAAGAGGTCTATGCTTCAGTGCCTCATTTAATTTCACAGAGGAACGACAATACACCATTAGCTGTTCCCAAGGAAAAGGAATCACTTCAGAGATCACAGTTTGTGTGCGATCAAATGATCAATTTTTTCAAGTCGCTGTAACTGCCCACTGAATTGGAGGCACTCCATCTGCCACTGGCTAAGGATCCAGCTTATCCTCTTTAACAGCATTTTAAAGATCAGGCACGATTGTGGACATATGTCTGTTCAGTTCTGGAAGCCTGGAAGGTTAGCAAGCGTCTGCATGGGATCAAGGCAGACACTGTTAATGTCTGTACTCCAGTAGAATATGGTTTCCAGACATAATTATTTGTCTTGTGTAGCACAGGACATGCTCACAAAGAAAAATATGGCCAATCATAAAGTTCTGGGAGGTGACCCAAAACTTTTTATTTGTTTACTTACACCGGTATTATATTTTCATATTCAATCCCACGTACGCCCACATCAGGAGCAGCTGATACTCAGAAATCATGAATTCAACATTCTGCAATGAAGAGCGCCCCTTCCCTCTGACTCTAAAGCTGAGGGCCCTCCCTGGGCTTTCCTTCAGCAAAACCGGCCACTGTTCCTGATTAAGAAACACAGACCTACAGCAATTCTCAACGCTAACAGCCAAATCAATCTTCAGCTGACTGGGTATAAACCAGAATGTCAAAACTGCCTGCAAATCTTAATTGAATTCCAAGATGAGAAACAGCCATGGTTTTACTCCAGGACTTTTACGTAGTTAGAAGAGGTTGTTGGGGATGTGATGAAACACGATGTGACAGAATAGCGATTGGGCACCCCATTCAGTTCCCGTATTCTAGAGAGGCAGCAGGAACATGAAGGTGCTCTTCAGCCACCCTTGAGCTTGCTAAGAGTTACTTGGTCTGATTTTGATTATTCCCCACCGTTCTGACATTCATGTGTCCTCTTAGATTTGGTCTTGCATGTAACAGGTGAAAAAGCCTGGGGAGGATAAAATCTGATGCAATGAACATTTCGTAAGTATGAATATAAGAAAGGTGCAACTCTGTTTTCACACCTGGCCTTGCTGAGAGAGAAAAAAAACCATAACCACACTCAAGGCTGGCTCTTTGCCTTGTGATTTTCCAGGTGTCCCTCAATAGTCCAAGCTCCTGCTCACAAACTCCACCTCAGGACAGCAGCACTAATTTGCTATTTGACTAATTTGACTTTTCTTAAATAAAATTGATTTCACCTACTGCAGCCTGAGCCAGCACACGTGTGGGTGAGGAAAATACAACTCTGGATGGAACCTTGTGAAGGAAAGAGAAAAGAAAACCATACCAGAGCATCCTTGGGAGCATCCCAAATTACCTTAATGATCTGTGACAGCTGCATGCAGTATCAGAATAACTCTGATTTTTATGCCCTCTTCAGTGAAAATACAGGGTTTAGGGATAGCTCATCTGAAACCCACAAACCCCACTGTGACAGAGCCTTACTCGTCCCACACAGCGGGGATCACACTTCTCATTAATCACCTGCAGCTTTTTTTAAATCAAATATTTAGTGGATCATATTTGGTTAAATAGCACTTTTATAATCCCCAGTGTTCTAGTTCAATATCTAATACTCATTTGTACTATGAAATCTGCAACTGCCTAGGAAACTTATTCTAAAATGCTGCCATGGAAACCACTCAGGAATCTGAATTCATGCCATCTGGCATATGATATTATGCCATTATATTCCTTGATTAGAGGAACAGAATTAGTTTATAGAAGAACATGACTTAAAATATCTTTACTGTGTTTGTCTTCAATAATCATCTGTGAAAGAAGTTAAAACATTAATTTTGCAGTCATTTTAGTGGTTTTTTAGTTTCTGTTGAAATACACATTTATGCACTATGTATTAAATTTATAACTGTGTTCACATTGATGAAATTAATCTAGTATTGAAAAAAACCCCTAAGCATTTTGCACAAAAAGAGGTATGTGCACTTTCCTGTAAAACAGAATTCAGTTTCCCTCCTCTATTCCTCAACACCTGAGTTGCCTGTTAGTCAAACACGAAAGATCCAATGGTTTAATCTTGGAAATACTGAAACAAACTCATAAACTTTTTAAAAACACTCCCTTTTTTTTTTTAAGAAAAAAAATAAAATTAAATTGCTTAATCTGAGTTAATGAAGTTTTACATTAGGCCGCCAAAGCCCTTTTACTAGAGGCCTGACCAAATATCTGTAAGAATGACATCTGTGTGTCCAGATTTGAGAAGTTGGAAGGCATTTCTAAATTACCACCCAACACAGTTGCTGAGGAGTGGTTTGTGAGAGAAATCTGTGGAATGAAATAGAAAAAATGAGCAGTGTCAGAAGTAACCAAGTGCAAGCCCAGCAGTTTTGTTAATCATCTCCTGTTAACATCCTGGAGCTTAATTGCTTCAAACTAACTTTGGATTTGTTTGCACAGCTTGTAATAGCAAATAGTGCCTAGAAATCTGTAATAGCCGCCTCACCAGCAATACTCCAAATGGCAGGCTCAGAAGAGCTTAATTAAGGACCTGTTTATCTTACATCTTACCCAGCAGCAACTAAAGAGCCAGTCAGAACGACAAAAACCTCCAGCTGAAACAGAATGCTGGCAGTTGTTAAAACCAACGGGGCTGCTCTGCGAAGGACTTGGCAAAGCCAGGAAGAAACAGTGCACAGAGAAAGTCTGACCTGCTTGCTAGAAAAAAAGGGAACTTAGAAAACCAATGAACAACTGAAAAGAACTCGTCTATGGCTAAACGAGAGTCTCTGGGCTTGGAAGGCAGGATTCCCTCCTGCTCAACAGAGAAAAGGTGATGGAGGAGGATTGCTCACAGGGTTAGGGTTCTCCAGGATGATTAGCCAGGCTCTGGTCTGTATGTCACATGTTTTGGCTTGGTGCTTTCCTCCAAAAGCCTCTGAGCTAAACGGGAAGACAAATTGCAGATAGCAGGAATAAAATGATGCTAGGCTTGGAACGGGTGGCACTGACAAAAAGCTTCAGTTCTGGGAATGGTTGGAATGACGAATGTAAGCGACGCACCGTGGTTCACATTCTGTTGCTGTGGTACCAATGAATCTGGAAACGAGAACATTCGTCAGAAGCTGACACTTGTTAGGCCTGAGCTGCAGTGGTGCTGAAGTTATCTCAGATTTCTGTGTATATTTACTGTAATATCCTGTAAGTAGTGAAGCAGATGCTCACTGGAACCTCTCTGAAGGAGCAGTGCGCTGTTGCTCAGAAACAGGAACACACCTACCAGATCAATTAAGCCAGGATTTCTATGTGTATCAGTCTTACTTCACTTGGCCTCTGAAATTGCTCTTGCCAGATAATCCAGCCCCAGCTGTTTCCTTCTGATAGCTTAAAACCAAAACAAAATTTCCAAAGAACTGTAAATCCCCCAGGAAAAAATGTCACAGTGGCCAAAGAACAGGGCATTCTGTATAACATTATAAACTGTAACTCAGTAAAAATGAAGCAGGACCATGAGGAGCAGGGTGAAGTGTGAAAGCAGCTGGTTAGTGACTATTACAGGGTCCACATGCTGTAAGAAAATCCAGGCAAGTTTATCTGTACCATTAAACTGATTTTGTTGAGGAAGAAACCAAGGCAGCTGTTACATTAAAACAACTGAGGTATCAGTAGCTGCCTCTGCTGCAAAGACTATTTCCCTGCAGGAAGCATGAACTTGCCTGCAGCCTCCTGGTGCCGGTTACATTCATGTCTAAAAAAGAAAAAGCAAAAATACTCTGGGGAGAATACTTTAAGCAGTTGTGCATGGGCAGCTGCACACTCCAGTCTTGATTTTGTAACAGGAAAAACAATATGAGTAGAAACCACATCCATTAAGTACTCATTTCTGGATGGCTCAGGAATAGAGGAGAGCACTAAAAATGGACCCGTAAAAGGAAGCCAATCACTGGCCGTGTTGTTCAAGTCACTGACAAAAAAATCAGGATTGTCAGAGGCTTAATCTTGCCTTGTAGGTACCTCATGCAGGTGGTTTGTGTGTCACACAGACAGTGTGAAAGAACAGCAGTTCCTCCCACATTATTTTTCAGAACTCCAGCCCCAGCTCTGCCATGCTGGTGGGACCCTGCCACAGCTCAAGTGCAAAGCTGAGATTCAGGAGGAATTGTCTGGTTGTGATTAGAAGTATTTACAACATTGCTCATTTCACAAGGATTACACTGGTGCCGTCTTCAGCTGAATCTATACTGGTATTTACTCATTATTAACAATGCTGACTTTGGTAAATGGAAAATATTTATATGACAAAAATTTTTAAGACCAACTTTTCCCTAGTGTAACATGTTGAGGTTTTATGTTTGGGTGGTTTTTGTTGATGATGGTGGTGTTTGTTTTGGTCTTGTTTGTTTTTTCTTTTAAGAAATTCTTTTACAAAGACAAAACTCTTGGGGAAAATGTTTCAGCTGATTAAGCACTGCCATCCCTTCTACTCAGCAGCTTTCCTCTCTCTGTGTGTGATCCTCAACATTTAGATCTGATTTTAGACATTACATTTCTGCTACTGGAAAATGGCAAAGCTGCTCAGAACTCCTGATGCAGCTTCCTTTAAAGTCAGTGACATCCCTATTTTGTCATTTGGTGAGAGATGGATTCAGCTCACCATGAAAAAATTGCTCTTGTGGTTTGTCTCCCATAGCTGGCACAGGAGAACACACGGCAAGGCAAAAAGTCAGGGGTGTCTTTGCTGACAGATTTCGACTCCAAGGGGGATTTTCAGAGGGCTATCCTCAATCCTAGTAGTTACCAAGGAACCCTAATAACTGTCTAAATTACAAAAAGCAACACTCTCATTTTTGTCCTGTATGGGCCAGAGGAAAGTGTACTTCTTCAGTGAAAAAGAATTTTATTAACGCAGAACGTTCAGGAAAGCTACTGGCAGGCAGAGTAGTGGTATTTTTCTTTAGACGGTGGCTGATGTTTTAAACAAATAACCAGGCCATAATGTAATCTGTAGAAGGAAAGTATTTTCTGCATCATGGGCTTGAGGGGGAGAGGGGGAATACACTGCATGTTCAGCTGCGGGAAGGGGTAAGAGAAGAAATGGAAGTCTAATGCAAAGGAGAGATCATGTTCATGTCTAATCCATTAGAGGAGTAGCTCAAGAGCACTCCTGTGATGTGAAAATACGTCACAGACCCAGCTTAACGAGCCCTAGGTTGACTGCCTGGGTAATATTGCTGCTAGCACAGGATTTTAACTTGTGCGCCCAATTATTTTAATTTGCCAGGAGCTCGATTTGAAGTACACAATAAGCCTAAAAGGAATCTGCTGGGGGTGCACAGGAGAGATATTGGAAATGTGGCGGAAGAGAGAGTGAAGGCTTTTCATCCTCTAATGAAGGGTTTGTCTTCTGGCAGTGGCCAGCACTTTTGCTCCCACTTGGACCCCAGCTCTTTGCACTCACAAACAAACTTTCTCTTTCTCGCATCTTTCTGGCACTGGTGTCTAGTTAAGACATGCCAAGAAGTGCATTCCCACTCTGAAGAATGAGGGATGTGACCGATGTGTTACTGAAGTGCTTACTTTAGGAGACAGTCCTTTAAAGTCTCTTTAGGAATAATCAGCAAGAAATGCGCTTGATGTTGCCAGAGCTCATGAAATTCAGTCTGCCAATCAATCAGTGAGAAATATGTGTGCACAGCTAGATGGAAGGAGATGACTGTACCTCACAGACACCTGCACAGGCACACACAGAGAAAAATGTAATTATTTTGAAGTAGCCAATTAAAGCTGAGCAATTAGCTTGTTTGCCACATAAAGCAGCAGATGAAGAAACTGCCGTAACTACACAACAATCCATGATCACAGAATTTTCCTCTACAATTCGTGTTAAAATGCGTTGTAGATGAAAATTGTTTGCCATGATCTGCCTAAATATGATTCAGCGGCCAGTCACAAAAGAAGAATATTATTCAGAAAGAAGAATAAGGCTGATGCAGAACCTGATGAACCTAGATGTCACTTAGCAACATCTGTATTTCCTAGAAGGAAGAAGTACTGACATGGTAGTTCCTATGTTCAGCTGCTACTGCTGAGGATCTGTAATCTCACCACACTGAAACTGCATTGAAGCTGAGCAAAAAAAATTAAAAAGTTAACTCTGTAGGGCATTCCAATCAAACCTAGTGGGCTCTTTCAATTGAAGTATCTTTGATTTCTCATCTCATCATTTTTAGGCAGACTATGCCTGTTTATAATAAAATCTGCAAGTGTCTTTGCAGACCTGAAGTCTTTTTCCTGGAACATGAAAATAGTACTTGATGTGAAAGTGAGAGACAAAAAAATTCTCAAAGGCCCTGAAGAGTCTGTAAACATAATTATTAATCCAATTTTTATTCACATCCACTATTTTCTTACACTCCATGACTCACAAAGTGCTGTCCTTTGTTTCCAACCCAACCTCATTTTTATAACCAAAAGAGCACTGCTTTTGTTTTTGTTTTGTTATTTCATTGAAGAGCTGCAGTTGAAAATCTCCTCACCTGAGAAAAATAATAGATGTACCTTTTGCAGATAGGTACACACCTTTTGAAAAGCTAATGGTTTTATCCTGAAATGTTGGACTATCCCCAACATAACAGCTGAGGTGCCTGCACCCAAACCATGATCAGGCAGGTTCAGTTAATGTTGACCCCTCGAAGGCTCAAGTGATCGAGCAATGCTTTCCACTGATTCCAGTAACATCAAGCAGCTACAGGCCTCTGTTTTGAGCCACCAAGACTGAGAAATGGCACTTTCTATTTGAAAGCACAGAGAGACATCCTGGGCTGTCAGTCCTGAACCTGTTGGCACGTTTATACGGCTGCTCCAGTAGCTCACCGGGATCTCACTCCTACTTCACCTTCCCAGTACAGCCCCAGCAGCACCAGCACCTCCCAGGCTTCCTTTGCCATGGCTCTTGTAGCTGGAGCATGAGATGCTGCTCCAAGAAACTAAAGACACTTTAAGCCTCTCTGGAGCCCAGGCAGTGGATGGTTTTGAGGGAAAAAGTTCCATTTTAAGACACAGAACAAATGCGCATTTTCTCTATGTAAGAGGGAAACAGAGTCAGGGAGGAGACATGAGTAAATAAAATATTGTAAAAAGCAAACCCACAGAGGAGCATGTGTGAGGAAAGGATTGTGCCGAATATATGATGCAAAGAAAGGAAATCATCTTTTAGGAGATGCCGTTAAGTATTTGAAAATGTTCCGTTTGGACTTTTTGAAAACATTCTGGCATTGACAAATGAATCTAAAGAAAATACGTAAATACCTTAGAAGCTTAATGTTTTTTAACATGATGTTCTTCAAAGACTGAACACTGCTTTTAGTCATTGATTTATTTTATTAAATTCTCACATACTTAAGTCTTTTATCAGTGCCAGGACTCCCAATGAAAAGCTAGAAAAGTGTCTTAAAGATTAGTTTAAATGTATTCTTAAGGATTTTCAGTGATCAGACTCCTTTGAGGTGATTGTGAACACTTCTGCCTTTCATTTTTAACAATTGTGTACCTTCCTGTGCCATTCCAGTCAGAGAGGTTTTGCTCCTGTGGAAGAAATTAGCTGAACTTGTCATCAAATGGATGGTTATTTCAACAGTAAACATACTTAGAGACCACAGACAGTGACAGATATTGTACAGAAGCAGAGTCAAAGCACTATCTCAGCGAGTTCCCCCTCTGAATCAGAAATGAGTCCTTGCAAGTGGCCAGGGAGGGAAGGGTGGATGAAAATATAAAACGCTACTCACACAAAAGCTGTCTGTGTGAATCGGTGATGTTTGCATTCTCATGCCAGAAGGGGTTTATCAGAGGGTAACATTCACTCCTCACTAGAAAAGGAGAAAAACAATGAGAAAAAATTACACTATAATATCTTTTTGCTATATATATTTTTTTTTCATGTACATATAATTCATATAATATTAGCTGCTTTTAAAACAGCCATTCCTAGGTAGGGAAGGAGAGGATTTTCAGTATGCAGCATTGGCTGCTCCCATGGGGCCTGACCGCTGGAGCCAACAGGGAAACATCTGCTCATTGCTGTGGGGCTCAGTGCACAGCAAAGGGAGAATTCCTGTAATCTGGTCCTTCTCCCTGCTCCACTGGAAGCCACGTCCTTTCTTGCCTAAGGCAAACCTTACTTACTCCTGGCTTTTAATAGTGGAATCAAAACCAAAAGTTATATATCTAGCGTATAAACTACATGGGGAATATCCTATATACTGATATACAGAATTATAGTAATCCTATATAATGATATATAATGATACATACCTTTAAATTAATTGTATTGTTTATATAAATAAGCTATATAGTGTTTATATTTTTATTCTTCATATTATTATTCAACGTTTTAATGGTTTTAACCGAGAACTTTCGCCTCTTAATTCCCTGAGCCAAATGAAAAGACATCTCCTTCCTTCCAAATGCTTAACCTTTATTAGATTAGCGTGAATTAAAAGTTAATGTAAAAACCAGGTTACAGTAGCAGAAAATTCGCTCTCTCCATGTCTCCTTCGGCACAGGAGGCATTGACAAGGCACTGCCCACGGGTCCGGCCACGGCCGGGGATCGCCCGTCCCTTGAACCACGGGGAGCTCCGCGGGCAGCGGGCACTGCCCGCCAGCGCTGCCCCCGAGCCGGACCCCGCAGCCGGACCCCCGCATCCCCGCACTCAGATCCCCGCACTCCCGCACTCAGATCCCCGCACTCCCGCACTCAGATCCCCGCAGCCGGACCCGCAGCCGGAGCGCTGCGCTGCCCCGCACTCACCGCGGCAGGTCCGCCAGAGCCCCGAGTGCGAGCTGAGCGCGTCCGTGCCGTTCCGGGACGCCTCCAGCTTGGAGGCATCGATGATGTACCAGAAGTCGGTGGCGATGGCCACCACGAGGAAGATGAAGCTCGAAAGTCCCACCAGGGCCACGAAGAGGGAGAGCGCGCCCAAGTTAACCCTCATGGTGCCGCCGCCGCCGCGCCTCGCCCGGCCCACGGCCGCGCAGGTAGCGCGCCCCGA
>VZRN01011461.1:2505122-2577087 GCA_013397935.1 Dasyornis broadbenti
GCCGCTCTGCCGCCTGCGAGCCCCGACCCTGCCGAGCCCCGTACGCGTGTGCGGTGCGAGCGCGGAGCCCTGCGCCATCGGGCGAGACAGCGCTGCCTGCCCAGAAAGGGATACCTGTCGAAAACACGGGATGGGGATCCAGATCGCTCGGGCAGCTTCGGGATGGGCTCACCTCGGGGGCGAGAAAGCTCCCTGCTTCCAAACACCGCTGTCTTTGAGGGGAGAAGGGAACAGGAGCCAAGGTCTGGGGAGCAGTGACAGGGTTGGTGTTCCTGCAGCCTTTCTGGGATATTTACAAGAGATTTCCTCTTGTTCTGTGCCTTCCAGATGCCGACCTCAAAAGGACAGTTCTAACCTGATTTGAAAGGTGGTGTGAGAGAAGGCAGTAGCGTGGCATTTACTACCTCATGCAGTGATGTCTGTACCCTGCTTGGGACCAATTTCCTGTCAGTGTCACCGATGGAGGGAAAGACACAAGCTCCCTCTTCCAGAAACTACAGTGAAGTAGTTTCCAAGGTGTTCATGTGTGAGCCCTAAAGCCACACTTCTCCTAGCCTCCTGCTCATCTTCAGCCTGATGAAATCTGTTGAATAACAAAGTAAATTTCAGTAACATAACCTTGTTTTCAAATCCACAGAGAATTCACTCTGGTGTTTTACTGCATCTCTTCACTGCCATAAAGATACTGTGCAGGTAGGGTCAGTGGAGCATCTTGTTTTCTTCTTTGTAATTTACTTCAGGCCTTCCAGGGAATTGCTAAGTAACTCTGAGTAATTAAAAAAGTCATTCTCATTTATTTTCTGGCATGGACACTGGGCAGAATGTGTGACATCATTACCCGTCCATGGCAACAAGCTATGAACCAGTAGGGTTTCAGCAGTAGGATCAGTTAAAAGGAAAATTTTCCTTGAGATAGTTTATTTAAGCACAGTAATCATCAACACTACAGACCACATTTTGCTCTGCAAAAATACTGAAAGGTGTATATGGCTGGGAATGTAAGTCTTTTGATTCAGGAATACACTGTTAAGCAGCTATAGCATCATTCTGAGCTTTTCGCTCTATTTCTCCAACTTGTAATACATAAGAATGTCTCTGCAGTTCTACAAACCAAGCAGCTGTTACCTCCTTGTAATTGCGGTGTTTGGGTGATACAAAGTTAATGAAGCACAGTGAACTGTTTTGTCAGACACCAATGCAGCGAGGCTAAATGAACAAGCCTTGGGGCACCAGTCTTAACTGAGCCCCCAAGCTTTATTTCTTTTCCCCCAGCTATATTTGCAGAGTTACTTGGAAGTTTTAATTACACCACAAAGACTGTGTCTTAGGCAGAGGTTTTAACAGTTCTCTTCCCATAAATCTGAAGCGGAGGTATTCATACACCTAAATCATCATTCCCTTGCAGTGATCTGCCACTGCAATCTCCCAGTTAAAACCAAGGGAAAGCAAAAAGTATAAAACTGCAGGAGCATTTAACCCAGTTGGATAGAAGGTGGTAATCAGGTGTTGGACAAGAGGCTTATCAGTGATACTGTGTGTCCTGGAGAGCTCTTCTAATTTTGGGGCCCACAAAGCTTGTACATGTGCTTATTTTTAGAAACATTATTATATAATCTATTTTAGCCATCAAGATGTGTGGAGATCCTCGTAGACTCTGTCTAGAATAACTTTAGAGTAAACCTAAGTTAAAGCCTGCTAACCCCAGATCTTTTTGTGACCAGACTCTGATGACAAACATTTATATCAACAGTAAATCAACTCTACATAAAGGTGTCCTTTCCACATCACCATAAACTTATTTAGGCATTCATTCTCATGCTAAAGAACAAATAATTCCTGCAAAGCCAGAAAACTGAAAACATAGTTAACAAAACACCTTCATGTATTCCTTGGGAAAGGCTTATAATGAAAGGCAAAAGCCAGCAGTGCAAATTAGCTTCCCTAGAGATTCAGTTTCAATTTCCTGAGGTCTTTGAAAGTTCAATTAGGATCTTTAGCATAAAAGATAAAGAATTTTAATCTAGACTTAGCTTTATGGAGAAGAAGCACTTCACTTTGCACTTTTAGGTGTTGGTTGCTTCTGCTAACATCAATCTGCTGCTCAGAATAACAAAGATAATTCAGAATATGTTCTCAAAGCTGCAGTCAATTATTAGTCTCCAGAGTGTGATGCAGCAAAATTACCAGTCTGTTCCAGCCTGAGCATGGCAGGGCTTGTGTAAGTAACTTTTACCCTCTCCCTCCTGCTTGCAGGGTTACCTGGGTGCTGGAGCATTCAGAGGGCACTGTGCCCTGGGAATCGCCAGCGGGGCTTCCTGGGACTCTTCCCAGGTAAAATGCATCTCTAGGACAGTTCCTTCTGAGCTATTCTGAGCCTGTGCTGTCCAGGTGCAGCAGAATCCCACTGAATTCCTCAATTTCCCCCCATGTTTCTTTTATTTCATATCCTCTGCCCTGTCTGTATTTGTGAAGAGGTGACTGCATTACTAAAAGTAAATTATGTGTAAACTGAAGAAGGCAGGGATTCCCACAATGTTTACCCACCTGACTGTGAGAAAGTAAAAGCCAGTCAGCGTAAGTGTGCACCAATGACTGTAATTAACCACTGCCATGGCAACAAGCACAATCGACACATCTAATTTCATTCTCAGTCTTTTTCCAGGAAATATCATATCTTTTCTTCTGTTGCTTTTTTATTCTTGTTGTTGAATGAAGGATTACATTCAAACCCAGTTTCACCATTCAGCCTTCCAGTAAAGCTAATGGGATTCTGGAGTTTATTGTTCTTTTAAACTTACCACAATTACTTCCCCTGTGGTTCAAAAGAGACAAGCTGTTAGACAATATACACTATTACAATTTTCAGATTTGCTGCCCTTGGAAATTACTATTGGCTAGTTGTTCTGAGGTTTGGCCATTACTTCTCAGATCTAATCCTTCCATCATGCACTGGTACATATCCAGTTTAGAACACTCACAACTTCCAGTGGATTTCAAAAAATACTGACCAGTCAAAATCTATGTCTGATGCGAGAATACAGGACATATATCACAATGTCCTGACTCTTACTCAGTATTACCTGATCTGCCAAAAACACCCCATGGAGCGTCAACACACGATATTCAATTCAAAGGGTGATTACAGGAGGGACATACCTGAAGTAACCAGCACAACCAACTTCTTGGGACTTGATCAATGGATGAAACTGGCCCAATTCATCATTTAAAACAAGTAATTAAACCTCGGTAAAGTTGTCTGGCATGTGAAGTAAATTTAAGCAAATTCCTAGGTGACATGACTGTGAGGAAGACGAAGTTTAACTGAGGTGCATCCTTAAAAAAGAGGTACATCCCAGGAACCTGCTGCCAAAGCCCTCTTGTGTGTAGTCCAGAAACTGCATCTCCCTAAACAACTTCCATTATCACCCCCATCATAACGTCTGCAGCCACACTGGCTCCTGTAAGACCTTCCACAGCCACAAGATGTTCCTGCTTTGCCCAAATATTATGCATTTGTGAAACAAGGTAGCAGCATTTCTTAGAAAAGCAATTGCTGCAGCTCCATCTCTCACACGATGTAACTTTGTGTCTGAAAGTCCCCGTGTAGTGCAGCTTTTTAGCTACTCCTCTGGTTATCCTTAGCCTGTGTACCAGCGCGTGCCTCTTGCTGCAGACTGGTAGGATTTTGTGACAAATACAGTCTGCTCCCTCTGCAGATTGGTAGCACTCCACAGCAGCGAGAGAGAGACTGCAGTAATAATTTATGTGGCAGAGAATCACCATAGGAAGTAAAATTATGTTCTGCTCTTTCACAGAAGCCAGATAAAAGGAGAACAAATCTCCAAAGCATTTTTGTCAGATGTTCATCCAATAGAATTCCCCCCAGAAGCTCCGAGGAGATCTGAATGGCTTGCTGTGTTTTCCATTTTGTTGCCACTCAACGCTCTTGACTGTAAAAACAGAGAAAGATTATTTCATTCTTTTAATAATTGTTAGCCTTGTTGAAGGATGCAGATGATGAGAGGGAGACATCTAGAAATAAATACAGACTATATATTACATTCCAAGGGTTTTTTGGGCATTGACTCTAATTCTTCCTACTACTCAAGAACAATACAAGAATCATCTATGGTAATTGACATTAGCATCGCATGACAAGTAATTAATATGTAAATGCAAGCTTCTGAACCAGATCCTCCTGCTGAAAGGTACAGCAACTTGAATAGCCCTGTCAGATTTCCTGAAGGAGTGAACTAGGACACAGATGGGAGCTTGGAGCACACCTCTGTCTGCGATTTTGCAAAGAGGGCTGGTCAAACACAGCGTGTCCGGCAGCAGAGGTGTCCTGTGTCCACACAGCACCTGTGCCCTCTGGACAGCACTGACCACACAGCCCCAGAGCCAGAGCAGCAGCCAACTCTCACTGCAGCCGAGCTCAGCTGGGAAATGACTACCGAGATCCCAAATGTAGATACTAAAGTCTGGTGGTCTAACCCCGTTAGACAAATTTCTGCTTTAAAGCTTCCCAAAACATTCCGATTGTGGTGTGTCTACCCAGTGCTTAACTCGGTCTTCTGTTTACTTCACTTGGTTCATACCTTGTTAAAAACTCTTCAGAACTAAGCAGCTAAACACCCCAATCCCTCAAACAAGTGATCAGCTGTTGCTTCAGCTAACCTTACAGTACTAGTAGAATTCTGACATTATCTGGACTACGAAAGAAATGCCTATTTGCCTATGCGGAGATTTTTCCACTTTGTTTTCAAGCCGTTTAGAGATTTTGCATGGAATTACAGATGAACCGAGACAGGGCAAGTGATGCTAAAACCAAACAAATGAACGCGAGTAGGAAACGCGTGTTGAAACGCTGAGCAAGTCCTGCGGCTGCTTCAGCGCAAGCCTGAATGCGGTGCTGGCGCTGCATTTCCCCGCCTGCAGTGGCAGGCTTTTGGCGGGGCTTTAGTGCTGGGTAATTCTCCAATACAGGCGTTGCCCCCGAGCACAGGCTCACCCCGGGGCCGGGATCTCCCTCGGGCCGGTATCAGCCCCGAGCCGGGATCCCCCGCGGGGGCCGCCGGGCAGCGGCGTCAGCGGAAGGAACCGGAAGCAGCCGCCGCCTCCGCAGCGACACCGGGAGGCGGCCGGAGGGGCCGGGAGAGGCGGGACCCGAGCGGGGTACGCGGGAGAGGCGAGTCAGGAGCAGGGAACGTCGGAGAGGTGGGATCTGAGCGGGGGAAGACGGGACAGCCGGGACCTGCGGGGGAAAAGGGGAACAGGCGGGTCCGGCCGGGAAGACGCTGATCCTATCGGCGAACGCTGATCCTGCCGGTGGGACACGGGACAGGCGGGTCCCACCGTGGGTACACGGGACGGGCGGGTCCCTGCCCGCGCTCCCGGCCCCCCGTCCCCGCGGAGCCGCCCCCGGCCGCGCTGAGCCCGCGGAGGCTCCGCTGGGTCCCGCAGCAGGAACGGGAGCCCCGCCGGGCACAGCCGCACCGGCGTGTCCCCGGGTCAGTGCTCTGCAGGGCTGGCTGGCTCCTGCGCGGAATCCCGCCAGGAAAGGGCAGGTTTGGAGCTGGGGCAGGGGTGGCAGAAGTTAACAGAACTGCGCTGCTACAGATAGAGAGGCTTCCTCTAAAGCGCGCAGTATGTTGAGCGTGGATATGTGCGATGGCCAAGCAGGGAGCTACTAAGTTGATCAGGGGCCTGGAGCATCTCTCTCACGAGGAAAGGCTGAGGGAGTTGAGGCTGTTCAGCCTCGAGAAGAAATGACTGAGAAGGGACCATCTCAACGTGTATAAATATCAAAAGGAGGTGTCAGAGCATGGACCAGGTTCTGCTCCGTGGGGTCCAGCAATGGGACAGGAGGCTCTGAGCAGGAACTGAAGCCCAGGAGGCTCCACCTGGACATAAGGAAGAACTTTCCAATGCAGTGACCATGCACTGAAACAGACTGCCCAGAGAGGCTGGAGTCTCCCTCACAGGAGATATTCCAGAACCCTTTGGAGACAATCCTGTGCTGTGTGCTCTGGGATGACCCTGCTTGAGCAGGGAGGTGGGATCAGATGAGTACTGTGGTCCGTTCCAACCTGAACCAGTCTGTGATCTTGTTCAAGCACAAGTAGATAATAGAAAATTTAGCATAACCATTCAAGATGTTAATGCCAACACAGGAAATGGCCTTATTCCCTTTGAAGGCCTTGACTTACCAGTGTAATTCTGTACAGTCATGGAAACATTTGGGGTTTTTTCAGGAGAGGTCGTCTGTAACACAAACAAATTAATAGCTCTTCCTAAAATAAGCAGTGGCTGCCACTGAACTAGGAACAGTTATGTATTTGATGATTCTGTAAAAGAGAGCATTGGAGCATTGCTGCTTTACTGAACAGCATTATCTGATTTTTATCTTTGGAAATACCGCTGGAGCAATGTTCAAACAGTGTCAGGGTGTCACTAAAAGCTGCCTGTGTTTGGTTTTAGGTTGAATGCCCTGCTGACCAACTTGTCTTGGACTGTGGCGGAACTTGCACGATCACACCTTGTCGCAGCTTCTCAGAAACGATGTCATGAGGTTCCCTTGCTGATCAAAACTGTTACTGGATGCCTGTAAACAGAAGAGAATGGAATCCCTTCGTGGCAGCACTGCATAAGGGCCTGTTTGAGCACTGCAGATGTTCCTCTCACCAGCACATCATGGTGGATGTAGCAGAGAAGGAGATGGATAACCCCACGTTTAGAAGTGACACTGTGCTGTCTGATGTTCACTTGCACTGTCCAAGCAAAAGACACCTCATGGTGCGACTGAATGCGGTTGGACAGCCAGGTAAGGGATGCTTACACTGATGGAGCTGCATTTGAGCTGCATTCATGTCTTTGTAATGCCTGAATCCTCCTTTGAATGGTAGATATTAATAGTTACATATTTAATTCCAGTTACAAGCAGAAGAATCACCTCCTACTCAGTCTTTAGAAAGAGAGCTAGCTGGGTTCTCCTCATGAAATTAACTCCAGAAATGAAAACTTGTAGACAGCCTGTCTTAAAAATTAAATTTTACATTACTTTCTGACAAGAAGTAACCATATTAACTCACTCACTGATTTAACGTTATTTATTTGTTCATTGAGCTGTAGTGTCAATACAGCACTTTGGGAATCATGATGGAAAAAAAAAATTGTGATATTTCTTGCATACAAACAAAAGATGAGAACCCAGGGGTTTTAAATAATGTAACTTAAGTTTAAAATAAAAACTATCAGTAATTAATTTATTAATTTTAATTGCACGTTTATTTGATGGTTTACCATCTATTCTGGAGGAGCCTAACAGCTTTATTTGTTTTTTGTGGTTTTTTTTTTGTTTCAAAAAAACCTGTCAACAAGAAAACTCAGAATAGCAATGGCTTTGGCTGACACAGAATTTGACGAGTCACGGCTGTGGTGGAAATGAGTTGGCAAATGCCCCTGGCTGATTGCCAGCTTGTAGGTTGCTATAAAGTTGTCAGGGGAACTGACCTTGAAGCTGCTGGCAAAATGTTCTCTATGAAAGTCCTGCTGTGACAGAAGTGTTAATTGTTTTTTCAAACCCAGTTGTGACATAAAAAGAATAACTTTTGCAGCTGTTCTGGTGCATGACAATGTGAAAAATTATAAAAGTAGGCCTGACAAAGAAATGAGTAATAATTTTGACCCTGATCAGGTCAAAACCAGGTAATTAATGCCGTGGTGGGTCTTCATGCTGTTTGACATGTGTTTGCTGTGATTTTGCTTGGTGCAAAGAACCTTTCAAGAGAAGGAAGTGACAGTGTGTGTGTGTTGCGTACTCTGAATGAGCTCTGTCTGGGAAATTCCTCTGGTTATTGAGACAAGAATTGGATTTTAGTATGGCAGCCTTTAATGCCATGACAATCTACCACTGCCATTTTACTGTATCTTAGGGGAGTTTATGGGGATTTAGTCTCTTCCCCTTTGTGTCAGTTTGACTTTCCACCTTTTGAATGCTGTGGAAATGCAGAGGATCAGAATGGACTTGGACAACAAAAGCATTTCATTCACTGATGGCATCCTCTAATGTGTTAAATATTCAGGTCAGTTTCATCTGGCTGTCATGCAAACAGTAAAGACTTTAAAAAATTCTCATTCTAGGACGGCCAATGAAGATTTTATTAGGTCTAGCTAAAAATGGTCTCCCTAGAGAGGAACCTCAGTCAGATTTTTAATCTGTGAAATGCATACCAAAATTTCATGCAAAGTTGTGCACAGATTCTGCCTCATCTGGTGTTTAACCTTTTCCCCCCCCATGCTGTGTTCTTACAGTATTCCTGTCATATTTCAAACTCCTTTGGAGCACAGAAGATTTGACATCTGGGAAACACGTGAGAGAAATTCCGACAGGAAGAGAGCACCAGTGCAGAAGTGGAGATGTACTGTGTGACAAGGACAGGAGTAACATAAAAGAAGAAGGAGAATTAAATAGTGAAGGAGTGGAAGCTCTGCTAGATGACGATGGAGACTTGGAAGTGGTCAGAAGGCCTCGAAGTGCCGCTGATTTGGAATCAGAGGATCTTTTGAGGGATATAGTGTGCCCTGTAATTCTGATGAAGGGGAAAGAAGATGCTTTTGAAGACGAAGAGCAAGAGTGCACTTGCAGTGATGTTGTTAAAATAGGTAAATAATAAGCTTACAGTCAAGGAGAAATGGGGCAAATATGGTTCTGTAAAACAAAAGAAAAATAGGTTTTCTTTAGAAATGGAGCAGCAGTTTGTTAAGTGAAAGAAGATAATGAACATAATACTGTGATATTGCAAATAAAAACTACCTTTTTTCTCTGGAATAGTTGTATACCATGGGAAACTCGGTTCTCCTTAGAGTGGGTGTTTGGCATTATGTAGCATTATTCTATAGAACAAAATGTGTTTAGTTCTATATTTGAAAGAGAAGCATAGTCTGAGTTTCGAACTTGCCACTGTGGAACTTGATCTGAACAATTTCGAGATAATTATTTCTGTTCTGCTCTCATTTTCACAGAACACACTATGGCAACCCCCTTAGAAGACGTTGGTAAACAAGTACGTGTTCTGCCTTGTGCTATCTCAATTTTCATGGAATGTGCTTCAGAATTGGCTCAGTTTTAACTGCTTCCCTTGTCCCCAGGTCTGGCGTGCTGCCTTCCTTCTGGCTGATTACATTCTGTTTAACAGGGACACGTTCAGGTGTTGCTCTGTGCTGGAGCTTGGAGGTGGCACTGGAATTACCAGCATTATCATGGGAACAGTTGCCAAGAGGGTTTATTGCACAGGTAGGGCAGTTGTTTTCAGTTAAATATTTTCATGCAGCTTCCCAAAGCAGTGCTTTCATCCTGGTATTTTGCTGTTCATCTGTTCAGTTATAGTTAATAATTTTTTATTAATGTAGATCAAATTGTATTATTTACTGAAAAATAACAGGAACTTTCTCAAGGGGCTGAGAAAGCACAGGAGTTTAAAAGCAGGATATGTTGCAGTGAACTCAAGGTAGTGTGTCCAGATTAAAACAGGTAGTGTAGGGACCTACCTTCTTTCTTTAAGGGCTGCTCAGAGTTTAGAATTGAAAGACAAAAAGAACAAGGATATAGGGAAGCAATCATCAGTGGACAGACTTGCTCTGAATTTTCCTTAATCTTATGGGCTTGATAGAAACTGAGTATTAGTCTGAGAGGCATACATGGCCCATACAAAATATTCATATTTTTAATATCATTATCACTTTTTTCCAGATGTTGGTGAAGATCTTCTGGCCATGTGTGAGCAAAACATTGCATTAAACAAACACCTGATGGAGCCAGGAGGTGAGTGCTGTATGGTCAGATTTTGACTCTTTCCTTTAGCTCATGTGCTGTCTGAGAGGTCATTTGTGACTGATGTGATCTTTCTTCACCCACAGGAGGGGAAGTTAAAGTGAAAGAGCTGGACTGGCTGAAGGATGAATTCTGCACTGGTAGATGCTTATAATGGGTCCTTTCAGATTGGGCTTGGTGTTTGGTTCAACACATTCAAAAGCCTCTCTTGGGCCTCAAAAAATTCTGGCTAATGATAATATTTGATACTGCCAGTTGAAACGGTTTTATGTTTATCAGACTTTCAAATAAAGATTCTTTTCATGAAGAGTAAATTTTAAAAAGCATGATGAAATATGAAGATTAATCAAAACTTATATAAAGATATATCTGGAGTTTTGTTTAGAGGTGTAATTGCTTTAATGTATTTAAAGCTGTGATCTTGCTACAAGGTAGTAACTGGCTGTGAATTCTGAAGTGAAAGAAAACTTTTGCTTGCCAGTCAGCCTTGGGAGAGTTGGACATAACACACAGAAAGCAGAGGAACTTCAGAGAATGAACCGAGGGAATTTTGATTTCCCTTTAGTGGTGTGCTCTTGTTTCGGGAGTAGCAGATGCCCACAGGAGCTAAGAAGTTCCTTTTCTCCAGTCATCTGAGACATTTAATCATGTACACCAAAGCCATATTCTTTCTTACAGATCCTGAGGCTCCTTACAGCTGGTCTGAAGAAGAGATTGCTGATTTGCTTGATCACTGTTCTGTGATAATGGCAGCTGATGGTAGGAAAATATAAACAGTAAGCTTTTAAATCAAACACTTGAGCACTGCAAGTAATAACTTAAACATGCCTAGTTTGCTTTTAAAATCTAATAGGTCAGATCCTTACCTAATTTGCCAAAGCTCTGCCTTAAGTGTTCCTGCCTTTATGTTTTCATTTCTAAACACTTGTATTTACATTCTGAATTAGCAATGGAGAACAGATGTTGCAAGCTACAGGCTTTTCCTTTTCTTTGGTGTGTTAATTATGGTGACTAAATAAATTGCTCAACACAATCACAAGTAACTGATGAACCAGAAGAGTTGTGTTGTCCTATCACTGGACATTGTATTGCATAACTTCCGTGCAAATAATGCTAAATAGGTGGTTGGACTAAGATTTTCTGTTATGTGAATAACAGTTTCAGATGCTGCACTTTCCCACAGAGTCCATGCCTTTGGATATCACTTTCTGCTCTTTTTCTTGCTTAAGTGAAGGACTTTAAAATGACAGGTTACCTTATCTGTATAGGAAAACCATTGTTGTTTTCATCTGTAGATAAAGGAGAATTAGTTTTAGTTATGATGTTGAAAGAAATTGCAAGACTGCTTTTCAGGGAGATACGATTATAATGGTAAATTAATTATGGCCTGGTTTGGGTTTTTATAAGAAAAAATGCTCTACACTCTGTGATACCCTTTTTTCTTTAGCTTTGCAATAAGATTATTTCCAGACTGAGAAAATTCATGTGAAATCTTGTAAATTATCTGACAAGTGATTCCCATTGGTACGAGAGAAAGCTTAAAGAAAGCCTGACATAAATAGCAGCAGTGGGTGCTCTCACAGGGTCAGTTGTTGCCATTAAAAACATACTTTGGCACTTACATAAAATAGTGCCTTGTTTGATTAGAGTAATCAAACTAAGGCCTGTTGTTTCACACCTGAGACTTAAGTAAATTATATACTTAATTATACATATGCTCTTAATCTGTATTTTTGTAGTGTTCTATGATGATGACCTGACAGATGCCTTGTTCAGAACTCTGTATAGAATCACACACAACTTGAGAAATTCTTGCACAGTTTACTTAGCACTAGAAAAGAGGTAAGTATTACCAAGAACTTAATATAAAAAGCACTAAAAACTTTGTGTGCTTTCTGTATTTGGGAGAAACATCTGTTTTAGTTAAAGGGTGGCTTCTGATTTTCATTGTATCAGTTGATCACAGGCTGCAGTATATGCTCAGGACAAGCATTTTTTTTTTTCTACATTCTCAATTTTTATCAGTTCAAATTTCGAGTTGCACAGGAGTTTGTCTTTTGTTGTCCTACCTTTGCCTCACCTGAGATAACCTCTGTGCAAATAAGGATAAATAGGTGGCTAGATTGATGTATTCTATAATGCCTGACAATGTTTGCTATATATTTTGGAGGTCACAGAGTGGAATGAAGTGGCTTAGAATTAGAGTTCATATTTCCCAGCTTGAATAACTCTAGAACAATTTCTCCTGTTTGCTGTCAAGGAATCATTAAATGTTTTTAAGGAGTCATGTGTAGGAGTCCATTCATTAGCTGATACACAAATAGGCTTTGCTTGAATCTCTGGAGGTCTGTAAGCAATAACTCTTCCTGTGGTTTGCTGCCAGGTGTTTGTCCAGGAAGCCAAACCAATAATTCTGATGTGGCAAAGTGCCCTAAAATCAATGGAAAGATTAATCTGAGAGTTATTGTGTATTGATGCTGACATAATACCATTTCTGCTTTTCAGGAATGGGGGCTGTACGTTTTTTTGGCTGCTGAAGGGAGTTAATTACGCTGAGAAGATCCATTTTTTCATTAGCTGAGGAAAGTTACACACCCATTTAAGATGCCGGTATAGGAGATATGTCCTAAATGAAATATTCTTTTACCAGGCTGAACTTCACTTTAAGACATATGGATGTTACATGTGAAGCCTACAGTCACTTCAGAAATACTCTGAGTGATTTGGAGACCCTCCAAGATGGAAAAATGAAATATACAGTGGAGCCCATTAAGCTTGATTTCTGCCAGTTCCTTGTTTATGAGCGAATTGAGCAGTTGGTAAGTGGCATTCATGAAAATAAATGCAATATGTCAGGCTAATCATCTCAAATTAGTTTTCAGCTGTTTATGTAACATGAAGAAAGAATGGGAGAATAAACATTACCTTTTATTTCCATTTGGTTTTTTTGATTTAAAATTATCCTTGTTTGTGCTTACATAATCTACACTAGATTGACATGGCCTGGTTTTGGCTGGGACAGAGTTGATTTTCTATCACTGGCAGTAGAGTGGCTGAGATTGCCCTCAGTTCCTCAAAAGATAAGAGACTTTTCTTTGTAAAATGCCATTTTTGTCATTGAATTGGAAAATTGGACCCTTATCTCTTCTCTATTTATTTTCTTGTAGAAGAGCTTTCATTTCACAGTTTTAGTAATTCCTTCCCCAGTTCAGAGTTCAGGAAATAATGCTCTAATATCGATGAAGAAGTCAATTAGCTATAAACTTCTGGTCTTGAGAAGCATGTCAGATACAATATTTCTGGATGTCTAATTACCTCTCAAACACTTATGGTTCTCTTTCTCCATTTTTTTCCAAATTATCTGTTCTTAGAAATTTTTCCAAATTATCTGCTCTGTGCAGGCTAACTAACAGCTTGCTGACTTCTAGAACAACCCAATCTAACAAATCTTTTTAGAGGAGCTGCAAATCTTGTACTGGATTGCAAATGTGGTTGCTGTAGTCAACATACGATTGCTGTGTGTATGCATTGTAGGCTAACAGAGGCCACAGTTGCTTCATGAAATTGATTTATTTTACTTAATGCTGATACCTTCCGGCATAAAACATGTGTGTAAAACTTGTTTAAAAGTTCTACAAGTACACAAAATTAACCTGGATTCTACCTAAATGTGTAAACTCATTCCCTGGCTGCTTTGAGGAAGGCTGCTGATCCTCGAAATGTATGCATTTTTAAAATGCCTACTTTTTTATTTATCATTAACTGTAATGCCACAATTGAAAGATGTCATGGTCAAGAGTATGTGATGGTCTGCTGATAGTCCTTTGTACAGCTGACAAAGTGTATATTAATTTATTCTAAAGCAATTAAGTGACTAAGGATTTTTCATCCTTGTCCATGAGATTGAGAAGGGGGTGTGTCTCTGGATAAGCTACACACTTGTGAGACCTTGATTCCTCAGTAAATTATTTCTTCAGTTGTTTTTTTTTTACCAGCATGATTGAAACCATTTGTCAACACAGGCTAAGAAAAAGAGCAAGATTATCAGTAAAAATGCTGCAGAAGATCATGCAGACCAGTGAAATCACAGAATATTCTGAGTTGGAAGGGACCCACAAGCATCATGAAATCCAACTCTTAAGTGAATGGCTCATACAGAGGTCAAACCCGCAAACTTGGCATGCTCCAATCAACTGAGCTAATCTCAAACTATTGTAAAACAAATTATTTTATACTAAATGCAAATTATTTTTTTAATCATGCTGCAAGAATGAAGAAATCAGCTCTATGACTCAGTTTCAAAGATAATTTGGTCATTGTTTCAGGAGATTACATAGATGGATTTAATATCCATCCACAGATGGATACTGTCTATAGGTGGAAATAAAGGATATGTCTTAAAACTTGTCTTACAGTGAGCATGTTGAATTTTTTTTATAATTGCAATCTACTGATGTGAGAAAATATCTGTATGTATTTTTTCTGCCCCTGCAGGAATTGTGGAAGATCATGGCTGAACACCTAACATGACAGGCCCATGAGAAAATAGAGGATCTTAATCTAAGGAGAAGGGCTATTTTGATGTTCTATTAAGATAAGGATTTTCATCCCAAGAAGAGGCTCTTCCTGGTGGAATTGTGTTCTCAGAAAGTATTGCAGTGCAGTTTTGCTTTACTTTCTTGGTTTGGGCACTTGGTTTCTTGGACTTGTGCACTTGGACATGATTTCTTTGATGTTTCTGAGTACCTGCCAGACAGTGGCAGTGACGTGGTGAATTGCTCTTTGGGTTTGATGACTTCAGTTTTAGAGTCTGACAAAGAAGTATTCAACCTTTTCCATGCGGCTGATTTGCAGATGTTATGCATTTCCCCTTTTTAGGTTACAGAACATGGACACTGTTCTCAGTCTCATCCCAGTTCCACACATTATTTTGATTTCTGGACACTTGTGAAACAGTGTTCTGGATAAGACTTGTTTGTCTTGCATGAAGTTTTCTTTAAGCAATTTGTGTATGAAACTTGGCCCTTAATTCTCTGTCTAGATCACTCTAGTTTAGGGCCACTGTCTGAACTGAAGGACGACAAGAATGCATTTTGTTTGAGCCTCTAAAAATGCTCCACAGAGGTTTTGGAGTATAGGAGGTCAACTCTGTATTGTCTTGCAGGAGTTTTAAGCTCTTCTGTCCTAGCCAGGCTGAGGGTGAGAAGGTACCACATGAAGTGAGATGTTACAGCTCTTTAAAATATTTGGAATTCTACCCTCAACATACACATGTGAGGCTGGGGGGAGGGAGGTGGCCAAGAATGTCTTGTCCACACAAATGGGGGCCTTCAGCATCTTAATTTTGGATTAAAGTACAACATATTTATTAAATCTCTCTCGTGTAATTAATGAAACCAAAAATCTGCTTGTGCTTTCATAAATGTTATGTGTACTGCTGTGTTTGTATCACTTTGCCGTATGTGCACTGCCATGGAAATCCTTGTGCCCGCTGGATTCCTCAGCATTAGGAGAGTGTCAGTGATGGAGCTGTTCCAGCCTGGGGCTCGTGGGAGTGTGCAGACATTCATTAGAAGCACATGATTGACTTCCTGAAAGCCTGTTTTACATTTGGTTTAGGTCAGTTATTTCATAACCTGCTTATGTGTGTGAAGACCTATTTTTTGTGTTCTTTAATGAGATGAAAGGTTCTTAGATGATGATGGCCATTGAGTGAGTTACAGTCAAAGTAAAAATTACATTATGTTAGCATATATCTGCCTAATACAAAACTTCTCTCTCAGAACCCTCATTTGAACTTCAAAGATAAAATCTGTATTTTAATCCAAAGATTCCCAAACTAACGTTTGTTTGTTTGTTATGTAATGTTATTAACTTTGTTAGATTTAACTATTTTTGAATGTAGCTGCTTATTTCAGTAGTGATTTTTTGAAGGCTGTAGCAAGAAATCAGTTTGAACTGATGTGAAATAGCGTGTGCAGGTAGGGAGTATTTTTTCTCGCACAGGATTTCTCGAAGTCTTTGGCATTATCTACAGAAATTTACCTGCAAGTCCTTCATTTCTGTGAAGAAAGAGAAAGTAGGCACTTAATTACAACTTATGAATTTTATTTATTTGTATTTCTACTTTGCTGTGGAGATTAAACTGGAAGGTTTTAATTTAGAAAACTGACTTTCTCTTTTGCTAAATAAAGACATCAGGGAGCATTTCTGGATCTGGTTGGCAAGTCCAGTGCTCATGCAGATGAATCGTTTTGTGGAGAGAGGAACATAGAGGAGATGACGGGGAGCCCGTGGAGCCCTTGCAGTGCAGTTAGTTCTGATAAAAGGGAGGAGTGTCCAAATACTCTTGAAAAGTATGGTACTGGATAGACACAAGATCTTCCAGGAGGAATCTGGTTTGAAACAAACTGATTTTTACTTCTGCCACTGGCATTTGGTGAAACAACAAATGCCTTTTCACAGTCCCCATCCCTGTCCTGCTTTTATCTCTCTTAAGAGAAGTAAAGGTGATACAATTACAGATATTGGTCAGGAGAAGAACTTGAACTTTTATGCGACATCTAAAGGAGCATTGCAAATGAATTGCATTTATTTCTTTTCAGTCTTTGTTGATGTGAAACTTTTGAGAGTTGCTTTGTTGTGAACGTCTGTGTGTAATTTTGCAGTAGAAAAAAAGTTGATGCTCCCTTGATGGGATAGATTTTGTATATTTATCATTGCTGGGTGTTCTCAAGTGTAGGTGGCTATTTGTAGGCCATCCTTGTAGCTCCATCTGCTGTACAACACTTTGAGTCAAAACATTTTACAGTTTGTTAAACACCCTGTTCCTTTCTAGTTTAACAATATTGTATTTTGGAGTAACAGTTTAGGTTGAATGCGTGGTTCTGCACTTCTCACCTAGACTTGCAGATGAAGTTACAGTGGAAATAATCCTGAAAAAAAAGGTGATGTTTAATTGCCTACTTTTTGACAGTAGCTTTAGAAGGCTGCCTCCAGCAGTTTGGAGTTTTCAGGAAACATTCTAGGGAAAAGTGGATGTACTTCGTGTGTGTGTGTGTGTGTGTGGTAGGGACTTCTCATTCCTTAGAAGATGAGGAGTTAAGTTAGATCTCAAAGTTTTATAGCAGGTAACTGTTGTGAGATTGTTCATTAAAGTGGATGCTGAATTCCTGTGTTTGCTTGTTATGACATGGCAAGGATAGCCATGTCATATGAGCCTGTCTAGTAAGCTTGTAGAGATTTTTCAATCTGCAAGTAAATTGAGAATTATTCACTTAATGCTTAGCAATTTGTCATTAAAATACAATTCATCTCCTGAGTGTGATCATGGTGCTTGTAACCCGAACACTTAGGAGGTTCAAGTCAAGTAGGAGGATTTGAAAATGAGGTGCTTCTTGCTGCCAGGCTGTCATGCTGTGACATAGGTCCAGAGGTTTGTGTTCCTTCACAGATGTCATCATGCTGTTCCACTCATCCTGACCCTGGCTTTCTGTTTGTCCTGTCCATCTGAGCTGGAAGTTGGTGCATTAACAAAATAAAGGTTCCTCTTGAGAAATAACTGCCTCTTCAAGCTGCCAGCAGCGCAGTCAGCTGTATCAGTACTGCACTTTGCCTCAGAGAAAGTTTCTCCCAGCAGATGGCACACAGAAGATCTTTCGCTATACCAGCACCTAAAAGCAGTAACAAAATATCTCCATATATGTATGTGTGCATGTGTGTTTGTTTACACATGGTTTGCCCAGGCCAGCCCCACTGGTGTCAGCAAGAAGAGAAGCAAAGAAACATCCTTAGCGTCTTAGCAAGGTCAGTGTATTCTCCAAGCTTCTTGTGCACATATTCAAAGGGAGTTCTCGTCAGATGGTGATATATAAGATGTTAATAATAATTAAACAGTAACATAACTCCTGCCTCAAAGACGAGTAAAAATACATGTCATAAATTAGGCAAGAAAGTTAACAGGGAGTTGGACAGAAGATAGCATGAAAAAAGTAAAGTTCACTGTTCTATATTGGCCCTACTCAGTTCTTGTTCTAAGGGATGTCAGTAGCTGGTTTACACTGTTGATTGATCAGAAGGGACACCAAGAAATTATCTGCTCTATATTCCTCTCAAAGCAGAATCATATGCATCTGAGGTTCTTGATGAGTGTTTGTCTTGCTTCTTACTGAAGGCTCTCATCACAGAGATCTGTATTTCTCCCAGTAATCTCTTCTAGTGGTTCCTTATCCTTTTCACTTTCTGATGCACACTGCTTACTGCCATCTTAATGGCTAAACTGCCGCTTCTCTTGCAATTTTGGACCATTAAATCTTTCTTGCTGTAATGAACTGTCAGACATAAGGGTTCTGGGCAGGAGAAGTGGAAATGAGGAGGCGTAGATGGCCCAGCCTCGAGCGGTGTGTGCAGGGACAGAAGGATCCTGTAACACCATCTGCAAATTAGTGGTGTTTGCAGCAAAATGGAACAGTTCTGGCCACTCAGAGCCTGCAGTGTTCCTGCCTTGCTTGTGTCCTCTCCAGCTCTCCTGTGCAGGGCCTGACAGCTCCCCTCTCTTGTGAATAAATGTGCATCCATTATGAATGCCAGTGCAGGAGTTCCGTGAAGCTACCTGGAAGGGGAGAGGGTGCCTGTGTGCTGGTCACAGGAGAGGGGAGGGATGTGTACATTTCAGAAGCTCTTGTTTGTCTTTTGTAGCCAGATTTTAGGTTTTGAAGAAAACCAAGACTGTGAATGAGACCCAGAATTCTCTAAGATGAGAGCCCAGGTAGGGTTCAACATGCTTGCAATAGGTCCTGTTGTGTATGAAATACATAATAATATTTATTATTGGGTTGGAGTTTCAAGGGCAGTGTTGTGTCTGCAAATAGCACATTGCCATAGATGAACCAAGCAGCAGCTGAGCAGAAAGGCTCGTTATTGGATTGAGCTGCTTTGACCACTATTGTCCACAACAAAAATGTGTTTTGACTAGGTCAGGCTTCAACGCTGGCGAAGATTTGGATTTTAAATTTGGAGTTTGACATCATACTAGGTTTAATTTGAAATTCTAATCAGAGTTAGAAGATCAAATGACTTTCCCAGTTGCTGCGTTTGCTAAATTAAGTGTGTCCCAAGCGGCAGCAAGGAAAGGACAGTGGTTCTTGGTGGAGCTGTAACAGTGCAGACACGGATTCCCATCGCCGTTAGAAAACAGGCTCCGCTACCCCTGTCGCAGGTGCGCGGGGGCCCGCGGAGCTGGCGGACGTGGGGCAGGCGGAGAGGAAGGCGGGCAGCCCCTTGACCGAGGGAACATCAGCCCCCCCTGCCCCCGCCGGCCCCGGCCCGGCCCTGAAGGGCTCTGACGGCCCCGCCCCTCCCGCCCTGGCGGGGGCGAGCCCGGCCGCGCTCTCCCATTGGCTGCGGCGGGGGCGGGGCCGAGCACGGCTGCGCTGATTGGCTGCATCACGCGGGGTGGGCGGGGCGCAGCGGAGCTAGGTGGCAGCGCTGATTGGCTGCGGNGCACCTCCCGGTGAGCGCCCGAACTGCGCGGGGTCGCGGGCGGGCCGCTGCCTTCGCCCACCCGTCGCTCGCACCGGCAGCGGGACTCCCCGCGGGCCCTTGTCTCCCGCCGCGTTCATCCCCGCAGGTGGCGGTGCCGGGGTTGCCGGGGACGCCCCGCGTCCCCCGGCGCTCGCTGATGCCCTTCCGCCGGGTCCCCAGCCCTGCGTACCCTGAGGCGAGGGGAGCGGCACCGGGCCGTGGGGCTCCCGCTGGCGGGCCGAGGTCGGGGACTGGTGCCATCCTGCCTGCTCGGGGGCCCTGCTCTGCTCTGCCCTGCCGGACCTGAGCCTGGGCTGAACCCCGGCGAGGCCCGGTCCATCCCCATGGACCCTGGGCACCGCGGAGCGCAGGAGGGTTCGTTGTTCCCGCGCGTTCGACCGCACCGGGAGCGGGTTTGGGATGCTTTATGCCCCGGCAAGCGGCAGCCCCGGCAGGCGGACGGGCCCTGGCGCGGACCTGCGGCGAGGAAAGGAGGAAGAGGGAACGCGAGGGCACAAAACCCGTGAGCAAACAGCTGCGTGCCGTGGGGAGAACGGCATTGGCTTTGCGTGGAGGGCTCCCCCCACGTGGAGGGTTGAGGTGTTGCAGGCAGCTGAGTAATGGTGTTAGGGAGGCCTGGTGCTGTTCTTCCGCTGAGGCTCAGCTGGGCTGTTCAGTTTTCTGCTCACCAGCTGGTGCTCGTGATGCAAAACCCAAGCCAGTATCTCATGCTTTGGTTTGATACATCCTTAGCATCACTTCCCTTGCCTTCATTGGTGCTTAAAGTAGCATGGGGCTGTTCAGCCAGAGCTTTGCCTGGCTTGGTTTTTGCCTCTGTGATTCTCCATCACTGTTTATGAAATAAACAGAGAAGGGAATGAATGATTTGCAAAGAAATGGAACTACTGTGGTAGATTTCTAAGTTATTTTGTAATCAGTAATGAATGTTCAGGCTAACAAATACTGGATTTTGCCCTACAGTTCAAAGGCACAGCTGATGGATATGGGCTCTTAAAAGGATCTTTGCTTTTATAGTCTGAAGCAAGGATTTTGGTAAAGGTGGAAAGTCAGCTGGTATAAAAGGAAGGTACTAGGAGGGTTATCTTCTGGAAGCTTTACAATAAGGAAATTACCTATTGAATCCTGTTATCTTCTGATTACTGTGTTGTAAATTGAACTGGCAATTTTCGTTGCAGTTCTTGTTGCATTGTTGATTTTTTTTTACTGTAATTGTTTTTTCTGTAATGTGAGCATTGGGCAAATTGTGTCTGGGGGGCAGCTTGTCTTCTCTGGCTGGAGTTACAAAGGCAGACTTGGAGATTAGTGATTCAAATGCTGGATCACAGCTCACTATACTGAAGCACAGCATATACAAAGGATAATATCTGGATTTCATAGTGTTTCTTATCTTTAGTGTTTAAAACACTTCTCAAATGAGATAAACATCACTGGGCTGACTGCACAGCTGGGGAAGCTGACAGAGATACAGGGAAAGAAAGCTGTTATTGCAAGTTACGTGCTGGGTAGCCTTTTGGACTGAGAATCAGTGTTCAGGTCTTCTGTGTCTGCAGTCTGTGTGTGTGGTTCCTCTTGGACAATCCTGAGTGCAGAGGACAGTGATTCAGACATCTGCAGATAATGGAAACCTGAGTCAAGTAAGTGAATGGTGTTATTAGACAAACTGACCACTTGTAAAATACATGGGGAAAAATGCAGTAAAACTGTTTTATTAGTCTTTTATTAGGCCTTTAGCCTTCTGAGGAATGACAGCCTTGGAGTCATACTGTACAGTGAGGTGTCTTGTGCATTCAAATACAAAGTAAACTCAAATAAGTGGATAAAATTGGATATTTATGCCCAGAGGCACTAAGCAAGCACAGCATGCAAATAAACACCAAGCAAATCAGTAGGTGTCCTGCTGGCAGCTCTGCTGTCATTCGGAAAGGAGAACGTCCTGATCTGGATTTTTTCAGAAGCAGGGAGGAATTTAGATGCTTGCCAGCCGTGTGTAAATACATTCAAACTAGCTCTTACTGCCTCTGCCAGCAGCTTGGAGGTGTCCAGGTGGTTCCCCTTGCCCTGTCTGGTTGGGGTGGTGCTTTAGAGCAGTTTATGCCATGCCTTGTGTCCCCCGGGTGCAATGGGCAGCAGCCCAGCTGTAGCTGCCTGTGTGTGCAGGTGCAGCTGCACAGGGACCACTCCTGCCCTCGGAGGTGCAGAGTCTTCCTCTGGGTTTGTGCTCTGAGTGTTGGGCCTGAATTAAAACAGCTCAGGTGATGCCATGATGTACCTCTACTACTGCTTAGCCTCACGCTTTCAGGGATTATTAGGGTTCACAGGATTAGGAAGAGTTCACAGCTGGTCTAAGACCAATTCTTGTTCTTGGCTTCCGAGCTTCGTTTCATGACTTCGAGGATTGAGAGTCCATTCCAGAAACATTTTGAAAATTTTGTATCTGTTTCAGTTACAAATTAAATTCCCTTCCCTTCTTATCCAAATGAAAACAGCTCGTGGAAGTGTCTCAGAAAAAAGGGCTGTTGAGTGGCAGTATGTGTATGTACTATGTGAACACTCTCACTTGATGTAGCACTCACTGTTGTCTCTGTTGCAAAGACACAACCCAGTTGTATATTTAACTCTTACTGGATTGGCTGTATACCAGAAACTTTAAATCAAATGGGGTCTCTTTGAACTTAGATGAATCTCCTTTGCTCTTGGTTTGCCTTTGTGAGAGGGAGCAGGGAGGAGAAGGGAATAGATCTTGAGTAATTCTCAGATTTCATGTAAGACTTTTCTCCTCTTTATTGTTTTCAAAGACTTTTTATTCCTCCCTGTATGTTGTAATTTGTCCATCTATGTGCATGACTTTCGTTCAAGCAGGCTTTTCCAGTAGTGCCTGTTCTTCTTTTACAGTTCTTTTTAAGCTTTTAAGAGTATTTCAGGCATAGTGATAAGTCTGAGTCAAATAGTGAGGTGCTTTACCCTATTTGAAAGAGAAAGAAACAGGAAACGGCTGGATTCTATCAGAAGGAAAGCAGCAGATGTGTAGGGAGCTGTGAAAGTACAGGTAAGCAATGCAAAAATGATGCATCAGGAGCACTGAAGCTTAAAGACCAAGAATCCACCACACAGATAATTATCACTGTGGGCCCATTGCCTGTGGAAGGATGGATGTGCTTTCAAAGTTATGTAATGGATTTATCTTTCCAGAGACTGAAAACACCGTATTCTTTTTCCAGATGGATCTGCTTTCAAATTTCTTTTCTTTATTGTACAAAAGAGATTGCCTTAGGGGTCAGAGCTGCTACCAACTAAAAGTAGATAATTCTCCCAGCGACTGTTCTGTGGCTTGAAAACCACCTCTGTCCTCTCTTGGTTTTCTGAATGTTGTGATCTGTTTTATCACGTCACGGTCCTGTTGCCTGAAATGACAGTTATGGTCCAGGAAAACAGAGAAAGTGATAATTTCTTAGCCATATGGTGTTTGTGCAAAAATAACAGTATTCTGGTGGTTTTCCAAAAGCATGCAAAGTGTATAAAACAGAGAATATTGTTGTCAGCTATTTCTGTGGCTTTCAGGCTCCCTTCTGATATGTGGGAGTAGGGTTCTGTACTGTATCCTTGTATTAGTTTTTGTCTTTCCTTTCACAAAATATTTTACTCATTTTCCATCTTTAGCAAGTGCTAGAAATTCAGCAGAAGAATGATGTAAGAAGCTTGCTTATGTGTTGCAGCTCTTGGCTGTATGGAAGAAGGTTGTCTGTCTTGCTGTCTAGTATAGAGGTGTGTCTACTTGCAGCAGGGAGAACAATTTCAGAGGGTATGATTTTCTTTTGAATAGCAATACCACTTTTTGCAGCGTGAAGTTTAGGTTCTCTTTTCCTAGTTTGGAGTATTTTGCATTTTGTGTGTGACAGCTTCTAGAGTTGTAAATTCTGTTGAGAAAATGGATGTATGTTCTAGCAAGGACAGAACAGTTGTGGGATTGTTTTATAGCACCAGCAAGGAGCTGATCTCGCTAAGTGCTTTTGTGAAGGGTTAGGGTTAGGCACCTGCAGTGTCCAGGACACAGGTCTGTCTGAATGGTGAACTTAACTTTTATAAAATGATAAAGCTACGCTGTCCTGGTTGAGAAAGCACTGAAGTCACTTCACTAAAAGTACTGCCTTTAGTAGGTGAATGCTGTCAGCTTGAAGAAATGTGAACTAAGTTTTTCATACTTAAGCAATTCCATTTTGTATTGTCTTCTGCCATTATTTCAGTGAATCTCTGTTTTAATGCAGGAAATAAACTATTTGTGTAGCTAAGTCCTTATGTTGTATCAAACCCCTCCTTGGGGCTCTGGCTGAAAGGCAGTGTACTGTGTAAGTTTCTGTTGCAAGGTATAAAGCACTTTAAAGGCAATAAAGCTTCAGACTTCGTGACTTTCCCATTTAGATTTTGTGATTTTTCTTGAAGTGTAACTTGGCGTTGGCAGGGAATGTTTACCTCTTGTGACTGGTGTGAAACTTGGCAATTTAAACACTAACATCTAATTCTGCTGGTGTTTCTGGGGGAGGTACTGCAGCTTGCTAAAGAATTCATGTAAAAAGTCAGTGTGTCTCAAATACAGTGCAGGTGACAGGGTGAAGTGGCAAACTTACTGGTTTAGCTGTGTAGCTGTAATTCTGAGAGTAGAAAAATCTTCTAAACCTGTCTCCAGCTTTCTCTATCTCAAACACTTTAAAATATTCCTTATTCCAGAAGGAATTTCTCTTGCTGTCTCCAAGCAAAGTTCAGTTTTAATTTTACAAATGAAAATATATTTATTTGCAGCTGTTGTACCCACATATAATTCTATTTTACTTAGGCATTTTTTAGCAATGTCCTCAAAATGCCTCAAGTTTGAAACCTGGCGTAGTTCAAGTACCTTTAAAATTGGCTGGATAACAGCAAAGAGATTGGTCAGTCCTTACCTGGCACCTGCTGGAATACACTAGTGGAATCCATTTTAACCCTGGCCTGCTTGGGATGTGACAATGTGCCTTTTCCAGGGTGTGGGAAGTTGCTGGGAACCCACGCAAGGGTGACTGTTCTGGGAGTGCATCCCTGAGATGTCCTCCCAAGCAGAAGGCTGTTCCTTTGCCTCAGGAGGGGACTGCTGTTGTGGGAGAAACCTGTACGTGCTTCCTTTGGTTTATAGTGCGTTTGTGTTCTGGGCTGAGTCCCTTAGGATGCTTTCTGCTGGGTCAGTGGAGAGGTCTGGATTCAAGTTCCCATGTCAGATTCAACTCTCTGTTCCCAATGGACCATGCTGTTGTCCCAGCTGTATGGGCCATGTTTGAGAGCTTGGATGATCCTGGTGTTGGGATCAGCACTTCTTTCCTGCATTTCCTTTCATTTCTTCTGCCATCTGCATATCACGAGCACCAGATTTTCTCTCCTGGAGCCTTTCAGCCTGCCCGCAGTGTCTGTGTGATGTGCTCTCCATTTCCACTGCTCTTCCCACACAGCTTTCCAGCCCTTGTGTTTCTGGTGTCTCGGATCTGTTTTAAGAGCTCTTAGTCCTACCTGTCAGCTCTAAAAACAGATGCTTCTGCCTGGAAGACCATTATAGCTCTGCAGGAGGCACAGCAGAACATCCACTGGCCTGCTGGGTGAAGGAGCTGCTTGTGTGGAAAGGGAAGCTGGAAGGGGGATGAGGTGAACTGAGGGAAGCAGCGGGAGAGGTGCTGCCCTGCCCATGGTGTCAGTGGGCAGCTCAGCCTGGAGTACACAGCCTTCTTGTGGGTGGAATGTTTACAGGAAATATGGAAAAGAGTTACCCAAGAGTGTGGATTGCCCGCACGAGATTTTCTTCCTAGTTGTTTGTCGGGATATTGGGTTTTATTCAGAGATTATTTTTTTTTCCGCTCCCCTTGTAACCTTGGTTTCATCACTGGTTTCTCACAGAACAGAACAGTGCGTGTTGGGAGAAGACATAAATTAGTGATGATGTTTTCATTGTGTCCTATTTTTGATGTTTGGCTCAATTTTAAAGCATCCAGATTCCATCTGTAAGCCTTCCACTGGGCAATGCATAGGGCAGCAAGTCCCTCATGGAAACCTTTACCCCAGAGCTGGCTGATTTCATGCTGGCTTTGTTGCCTTTTCTGTTGATATTTAAAAACCTCTTCGCCTTTCCTCCCCAGCAAATGAACAATCCTACAGATTTTTTCACAGCAGATATCATCTCTTGTCCTTCCAGGCCTTTTCCTTTCTGAATGAGGCAGTGCAAGAATACAGGCTTCAGAAAGCCACTGAGGAAAGCAGGAAAAGAAAACTAATTTGCAGGGAAAGGAAAGAATAAGACCACTCATTTGTATTTGTAACTCATCAAGCTCAATCTTGATTAAAGACTTTGAACATCACCGCAGCGTGCCAATTTTGGCTTCCTCTTTTAGTGAAAGATGAAGTGTGTGGAGGTTCTTGGCAGCATCTCTTGACAGCAAACACAACTGAAATCAACTCATGTTTTAATTGGTCTGGCATTGCTACAGAAATGTGCATAAATAACATAAATATCATGAAAATTAAGTATTTTAAATAAACTTGGTGTAACCTAATAGCAGTAATATTTTCTGCTTGTATTATGTTTCTTCCCAATCTGTCTGTCACATTCATTCCCAAATAATGGGAACAGCCATCTTGTTCTTCTGTCAACTCTTTCCACATATGTCATGAATTACACATTTTTTGCAAGGTGCTTGCTTCATACTGGCATTGTGATGTTCACCAACAAAGTTTAGGACCCTTGGAGCAGCATGGTGGGAGTAAGTTTATACTGAAGCATTTTTAGCATTTATCTGATTATATAAATTATTGTATCGGTGGGAATTAGAGAACATGACAGGTTAAAAAACTGTTAGAAGCCAAATCAAACTGCTCTGGGACAGATTTCAGGCATAAGATGCTTCGTGGTAGCAGGCCAGAATCCTGCCACAGGGTGCTGTGGACAGGCTAAAAACCACGACTTCTCCATCCTTAACAGCTGCATCACTTCAGGCAAAGCTGAGCACACTGACAGTGATGGGCCCCCATGGCAGGTGTGAGGGATGGGATTTACCTCTTTATGGATCATGCTGCAGGTGTGAGGGATGGGATTTACCTGTATGGACTGAGCTGCTGTTCACGGTCGTGTTCTCCCTTCTCAGCTCCAGTATAAAGCAAGCCTTGTTTTTTGCTCCACAGCTATTGCTGCAATGCAGCTTCCTGGAGAGAGAAATAGGATTACACAATCAGAGTGTGCTGGTGGAGGTAGGAAAGCAGAGGATGAGCTGGGCTCAGATGAACTCCACGTTCCTTGTTTGCAGGGCAGTTTTACCAGGTAATGGAGCTACAGGGGTGCAAATCTTCGTCTGTTCTGTGCTTTGGGCAGTGGGTGTTGGAAGGGGCTGCTGGAATGTGATGCTTCTGCCTTGGCTGTTGTGAAGAGCAGCTGAAGCAAAACGTAGAAAGGGCTGGTTAATGTTACTAAGGGAGCGGGTAGAGGCAAATGGAGAGAATGGCAAACAGTGCTAGGGGCTGGATTCATGTTGAGGGGCCTTTGACTGGGAAGGACTTCACTGATTTCAGCAACAATCTGTGCATTGCAGTAACTACAGCTGACAAATCTTGTGCTTTTCTTCTTTCAGTAATGAAATCCAAAATGCCTGTTCCTTTCAGCAATAACAGGAGACTGCTTGCCTAATTTCTCATCAGTAATTTTTTTTCCCTTAGCCAAGAAGGTGATTGGAAAACACTTCTTGTTTCTGATGCAGGCTGGAGGATTCCTGCTGGTTTTTTATACATAAAAATTGAACCAGTACCTGATTGTGTATGAGTTTGAGGTTGGTTGTTTTGCTTCTCTGTAGATTCTGGTGTAGTGGGACTTGGTTCAATCAAAATGGTAGGACTGATGATGGACATGGGTTCCATGGGTAGGTGGTGTTTCAACAGGGAGTCAAACGTTGTGCCTTGTGAGGTCCTTGTTCTTCACACTGCTTAGTTGTTTTCTTTCACTGGTGTACCTGGTTTGCTCTGAGCTGAACTTGATTCCACTGGAAACCAGGAAGGGTTTGGTGATGTTTCTTCCCCAAATTAGGAATCTCTCTGGTGTGGATGGGAGACTGATGGGAGCAGGTGACAGGAGAGCTAGATCAACGTGGGGTTCTTCAGACAAGAGGCTCAGAAGGTGCTACTATCCTGCAAACCCAAAGCTGGTTGTATCATTTTGGGATGCAACACTTGCATAAAATGTGTTTCTTTTTCTTTCTCCAGAAAATATGCAGAGAAAACAAGCTTCCAGAGTGATCTGATAAATGATAGGAAATGGCTCACAACTTCACTTTTATTGTTCCCAATGGAAAAGAGAGGAGAAAGGAACTGGTTTTTAGCTCTGGTCAAAATCCATATGCAGCCTTGCATAACTGATCCTCTGCTCTGGCTGGTGATTAGCCGGCTTGCAGCCACATTCCTCTCATCTATTGCGAAACTCTAGCCTCTGAATATCTTTTACCTACTGTCACTTGTTAACAGCAAAGAGGGGAAAGGGGCAGCTTAAGATGATGCTGACACTCACAAAGCACGTGATGTATCTTCTATGAAGAATTACCTGATTACTGATAAATCCTGCAGCTGCACCCATTTGGTGAAACCCTGACTTTATGGAGAAGGGAAATTTGCTGTTGCTCTTTTCCTGAGCTTCTATGGCAGTGCCCTCTTGAGAGAGAGAGAGGTTAAGTACCAGTGAGGACAGCACTCTGAAGGGAACCACTCACTGTCCCATTGTGCTAACGCTGCTTACTTTGTTAAGCTACCCTGAGGAAGATAAACATCTCCCGCATAAGGTTTTTGTTAAATAAATAAACAAGCTGTTTAACCTAACTATTAGCTCTTTATTTCATACTGATTGTACTCATCTTGGAGTGACTATCCTAGATTTGTTTTCCCCCTCTCGTTTTGTGCAGCCTCCCTGACCATTGGATTTATACAGGAACTCCTTCACTAGTTTCTTGATTCCAGGTCCTTCTTCTCTGATCCCAGCAAATAAGTTGGACTTGCTCAACTTGTAGTAAAACTTTAATAAAGATTTGTCCAAATGTAGGAGCCTTCCCAAAACTAGTCACCACTTTTTAGTGACCTAAATGTGGTGCACAAAACCTCCCCTTTGATGTGATTCATTACTTGTATGTACCAGACTGAAGCGCAGTGCCCAGTTTCTTGTGTGGGTGTCAGCGTTACCATGAGAGTTGAGGCTGCAGTAGAGATGTACCTCAATGGGCCTTACCAGTGAGTTCAGCCATTTGCACTTATTAAGGTCTAATTTATCTCCTCAAATTTGTGCCCAGGTATTTAGTACCTCTGTGAAATGTTGTAGATTCATTCGTTTGGTCAAACAGGCAATATATAAGGAGTAAATAAGCACAGTTTATGCAGCAGCTTTCTGGGTTCTTCCCTAGTGGGTAACTTTCAGATTGTGATAACCTTCAGTGAGTCTTCCAGTTATCAGTTTTTCTACCTTGCCTTTAATTCAAAGCAGAGTGTTTTGGCTCATTCACAGCTCCAGTTTTGTGAATGGGCCTAGCAAAGTAAAAAGGGACCGCTTGAGAAACACGTATCTCACTGAATCAGACTGGCACTAGTTTCTTTCTCCATCTGGAGTCCAAAAATAATGTTCTAAACATGCTAGGGAATTTAGTAAGAGAGCCTTTTTAACACTGTGTTCATATCTATGTTTCCTAAACTGTTTTGAAAACTCCCCAAACACTGCTCCTTTTTACCTATTGCCTGGATAAACAGGAAGTAATAAGACTTTTGAATAGTAGAATTCCATAGTAATTGTGCTTAATTCCTATATCCCTTTCCTTCTGAATGTGAAGTTCTCATGGTTAATGGGAATTAAAGCAGTTGATATCTGAAGAACAGAGGGGGGTGATCCCCCTGTCCCTGAGTCAGTGTGAGTTACAGTAGTTACTGATTAGTGAGTGGTGCAAGTGCAGTTCAGGTGTGCCCTACATATGTGCAACCTTTGGCTTTTTAAAACTCAGCATCTGCCCACCAAATGAAATCCCTGCAGTTAGTAGCACTGATTGTGCTGAATTCCACTCTGTTCATGAGTCTTTTAACTTTCACAAAAGAAAACCTGCCTCTATCCAGAGTGTAAAGTTGCTGGATGTGCTAGGGTAGGAAGTAGCCTTCTGGCCAGCCACAGGTTGGAAGGCTGCAGTGTGCTGGCTTCCCCACAAAGTGAAGCAATCCCAGTTGTCCCTTTTATTTTCTGTTTTGCCCTGCATGGTAATCCTCTTTGGCCAAATAAGATCCTTATCCTTCTGCCTGCAAATCGTTTGCTCAGATTTTTGTAATTAACTTAGGGTCAACATTTATACAGCTTTCTTTGTTTCCTTCCAACTGCATTGAAATACTTTTTAATATATTTTAAGGGGAACCTACTGATTACTGTTCACAGTACCTAAAAGTTGATCTGGCACTGCAGCTTGTGCTTTATTCCTTCTCCAACACAACAAGGCCCTTAAGAGAGGCATTGCTTTCCCTCTTTATGCAGGTTTGTGATCCTGAGACCCCCACTCCTGAGTCTTGTGGCAACTCTTGTTTTTTGAAGGAGGACTGGGACTTGGTGCTGAGTATCTTGCATACTTTGCTTTGTGCTACTGATGTGTTTTTTTCCCATTTCTTGCAGGAGTGTATGACATTTAGGATTTTGACATCTTGTCTCTCCCCTGGAGCTGCTATTTCTGAATACTGAATTCTCCTCGAGTAGCTGCACTATTTGAAATGCTTTGTTTTTCCAAACAAATTGTAGCAGATGCTTTCTAGAGTGTGAGGCAGGGATTAAGGAGGGCTGTAGAGGAATTTGCCATCATTTGCAGTGAAATGCATTGATAACATAGTAAACCTTCCAATATTTTCCATAAAAACAAAATATCTTGATACTAACCACGTGCTTTTACTTGGTCTTGTGAACCAGCCTGGCCAGAATCTGATCCCCATTTTGCCTTGTATCATCATCATGTATTTCAGAAAGATGTTTGTAGCATTGATACAAAGAAATATATTAACAGTTGGTTCTGCTGAAGCTGGAGATTACTTTCTAACAGTGAAGGATTGTGTAATGAGTCAGTCTTCCTTTGACAACTGCAAATCAGATCTGAAACTGAACTTACTGAGGGTGGTTGGCTACATCCTTTTCAATGACTGACAGTTCAAGCAGCTCTTGTTACCAATGTTCTCTTGATTAAACCAAATGCAAGTCCATGGGGTTTTTGTTACAGTCCACACTTTTATGAACTGCATATTTTTAATACATCTTAAATAAATTTTTACTAATTATAGTTGTTTCTAGTCACTGACATGGGACTTTTAAGTTTTTTGCCCTGCAACAGGACTTAAACAGAGTCATTGTCATCCTTTTTGTGCATCCGGCCTGCCAGGAAGGGTAACTGTGGGTATGGGGGGATCAAAGCAGCCATACAGAACAGCAAGAATTTAGGCTCTACCCAGGAAGTGACAGTTTGGTTGAGCCATTTATGCAAGGGTTAAAGGGAAAAAAAAAAATCCACTACAAATAAAAGTCTACAATGGAATTATTGTCTCTCTGCAGGATGGGTTTCCAAGCAGTTGCACAGGACATGGCTCGGCACGATGGGGCACAATGCTGACTGGAGTCGCTAGATGCTGTTGCTGTATAAATTGTTAGCATTTTGCAGCAGGAAGTACTTTTCACCCAGTGTAATTTTTTTTATGAGTTTAGCCACACATCATCTAAGGCAGCACTCAGCAGAGACACAAGAACCTCCGTCTTCCTTAGGAACTGTAATCCTCATTATTCACTGAATAAGTGTAGTAATAAATCAGTAATACAAGGAATTGCTGGTGAACCCAGTGTTTTATATGTGGTGAGTGTAAGCACCTACAGCTTTTCTCAGTCCTTCCCCCTCTACTTTGTGAGGTGTCCCTGCATTAGCCATCTGTCTGAATAGGATTATGGCACTTTCTGTGTAGATTAGCTGGTTAACAGGTTCAGTTTAGATCCAGCAGTTTGTTCTCATGGCTGGTAACCAATACAGGCCAGTTTAAATATGTCATTTAGAGTGTGTGTGTGTAATTAATAATAGATTTTAAGTTATGAAGAAGATGAGGGATCAGCTTCAGTTCTTATTTTGGACCAAATCAACAGCTTGTTATGAGATCTTTCTTACAAATAACTGCTGTCTGGGCTCCTTTCTTGGCAACTGCTCACAGTACTCACATGAGATCCCAGGCTACAGTCCTCAGCAAAGGAGAAGGGAACCAGAACAGGAATAAAACCATGTCTGATTCTCTTCCTTGTTGGTGTTAGTGGTGTTTTTATTGGCAGTTTGTCTTGATGCTGATCAGTTGTCCATTTTGTGTAGAAAAGCTCTGGAGAACAATGTGGTGACTTCGAAACTTGTCCTCCTGCAATGTGTGTAAATGGATTGTGTGGATGCTGGTGTGGCATCTGTTGGTGTGTAAATTACCTGGGCCAGGTAGTGTTCCAGTGGAGACACTGCAGAGTGTGCTGGCTGCCTGAACGACTCTGTCCCTCTTTGTTCCTGTGTGAGCACAGCGATCATCACAACAGCCACCCCAACCAAACCAATGCTGCTGCTGGGGCTGCTCTGAGTGAACGGGAAGAGGAAAGTGTGCAGGAGCAGCACAAACTGGAGTCACGCAGTTGTCAGGGACCTTATCTGCTTCCTGTAAGCATTGCATCTTCCATCTTTATCCCTTGCTCCTGGTATCTGACCTTGTCTCTATCTTGGGCCCTTCCTTGTGTCTCACTGTGCTCCTGCTGAGCCAGCAGCACCAGCCTGGGGCTCGCTCTGGCTGCTCCCTTCATCTCCCCTGTTGCAGACAGGGGTGCAGCCCTTCAGTCTCAGCCCCTCGGGCAGGCTCCAAATCCTGTGCTTAGGAAACATCCTGCCCAAATGTCACATCCCCCAGCTGGAGCCTGCAAAGCCTGAAGCAGGACCCACAGCTCGGGTCTGGTGCCTGGCTCCCTGCTGCGCTGCAGCCCTGCCTATTGGGGGGCACGGAGCTCCCCCTCCTCTACTCGAGCTGTTTTAATGCCCTGATTACTGAAGTGGGTAAGTCGCCACCTCGCTTGTAATAATTACAGATTTCCTCTGTGATTTTTCACTCGTCGGTTGCCACAGCAACCGTGCAGTGGCTCGGCCGAAATGCTGTCACAGGGATTTAAATCTGAAGCGGCTCAGCCTCGCTCTGCGTTCTGGCGCATCTTCCTTCTTGCCCCCCGGCACCATGGCAACCTGGCGATGGCAGCCCAGCCTCGGCCACGGCACCCTGGGCTGCTTTTGCCTGCATCCCTGTGCCTGAAGGGATGCTGCTGGTGTTTTGTAGGTATCCACATCTTCCCCATTCCCGTGTGGAGCAGTGTGCAGCGGGAGGTGCCGTTGGGATGCGTGCTGGCTGTCGTACTGCCTGCGCACGACCTGAAGGGAATGAGCCAAACCAAGGTTATTTTGTGACTGTCGTGTACCTGGGTGTCACCCTCAGGATATTTGCAAACCAGAGTGAAAATAAGGGGTTTAGGGACAAAACCTGTTCTTCAACTTCCACAGTTGCTGAAAACTAAGGAGCCATTTCAAACCTTAACGCAGTCTGGCTCTGCATCTCGGAATCTGTTTTCAGAAAGCTGCTGAGGGGGCTTTCAGACGAACTCGGACAGCCACATGCCAGAGCCAGGTGCTCTCGGGTTTGAGGCGAGTCAGGTATTCCTCTCTGCTGGCTTTGGCTGAGCATGGGCTGTAGCTGCCAGGAGCTGGTTTCATTAACCTTCATTAAGTGGGGCATCCCCCCGAGCTGAGCTGCGGGGCTGCAGCTCAGGGCTTCCTCTGGGTGATGCCCGTCCCCGCTGCGTGCTGCTGGAAGGAACTGGCAGCGATGGCACTCCTCACCAGCGCAGCCAGCAGCAGCATGCGCTGATGCGAACCAGCGAGCCAAGCAGGGAGCAGCACTACCAACTCAGGAGCTGGCTGTGGGCAGCTTGGGAGCAGCACTTCCAACGGGAGAGCTGGCAGCACGCTGGAGTTTGCATCCGAGTCCTGTAAGTGCTTTTGCCGTGTGCCTGCGGGCGGTCGGGGTGGGCACGGAGTCCGGCCCCACTCCACTCTGTGTCCAGAGGGGAATGTGTGAATTTGTGTTTGAGCACATTTGTGTGTGTGGTGTTACTGTGTCTATGGGTATGCAGAGATAGCTCCTGGTTTGTGTGCTGGACCCTTGGACAAGAAATCTCCCGCATGCCTCTGCTTTTCCCTGTCCTCAGCTGGAATGGGGGTCACCTTGAGACACCAGAGCTCTCACCCTGGCTTAAGATGTTTCTCTTGGTTTGGTGCAGGCTGTCTCCCAAGTGAGCTATTTTTTATCTTAAGAGTGAAAAAATAAAAGTGCTTTTATTTGATGCGATTTATCTATTTGCCTCATCTCTGAGGAGGCAGCAGTAAGATGCTGAGGAATAAAATCTTGCAAGGAATACAACTGAATTTCCTTGGAAATTCCACTTGGGTATTTTGCAATACTTGAATTTTTCAAAACTACAAAATGCTTGTGGAGCAACGAATCCGAAAAACACTGCTGTGCCATAATTTGTTTAATCCATTGTGAGCTGGGCTGTTTTGGTCCGGGAAATAGGAGGAAATGAACACGCATGGTTTGGATATGTTGTTGCCATCTGCATTTAAAATAATGGATTTAAAATATGCAGGCTTGAAGAGATGTTCTTATATGTACCTCACTGGTAAAGTTCGCTGAAATATCAAAGTGCAGGTTTTTTCAGGGGGAACTACTAAAAAGTTACTAAAAAATATTTAGAATTTTTCAGCTATGTAAGTTTAGTTGTGCTTGGTTTTTTATCAGTGTTTATGTACCATTATGCCATTTATGTAGATATTGTTGGCCTTTTATCTGGAACTTGCCCAATTTCTAGCAGATGCTTTTTCAATGCGATTTTTGCTTTTCCTGAGACAATGTACTTCTTTCACAGGGAAGGTATAGGCACATCTTATCCCACTGTAGCTGTGCCAATAGTTCCTGAATCAAAAATGAGCTGCTCAAAAGTTTAGTGGGTCACCTGAATCCTAGTGGGCCATAATCACAACATTCCTACCTGGTTTTAGTCATTGGTTTATGGACCAGGAGTCTTCCCTTGGCCCAGTACTTGTTAGAGAGAGGGTAAACAGAGAGAAGGGCAGAAAGATATATTATTTATTTGTTTTAAAAGAAAATCATATATTCATATCCAGCCACCAAACCCTGCCTAGAGAGCACCTGAGGAGGAGAACCTGGACACATGAGTGTAATGACACTTCTGCCTGTAAGTGATTTTTGAAACTTGATAGATGGGCTGAAGGTTTGTGTTCTGGCTATGCTACTGGTTCAGCCCTGACCTGACTGCAGGTCCTGTGAAGCAGGTAGGGATTGTTGTGTCCTGATGGATACTGGACAGTATTTCCAAGCTGTAGGTGTGAGGTTTTCATCTCGTGCATTGCATCTTGGTTTGGGCTTTTGCTGCAGTGCTCGCAACAGGCTGGCTTGAATGCCAGCTGCATATGGAGGGAGAGAAGGGAGCTGTGCAAAAAAGCCAATTTATTATGCTTTTGTGTGCAATATTTACTGTTTTGTCAAGACTTGAAGGACAAAACCAGTCGCCCCATTTCTATTCTTCTGAAGACTCATGGGACTGTCCAACCCTGTTGGTGTCGATAAATAAATAGGCAATCCTGAATAACTGGCACTTGAGCTTTACTTGTAACTATGACAACTGTGTCCTTGACAACTTAAGTACAATCATGGAGTTTGCAATTATATCCTGTTCTGCACAAAGCCATTAAGATTATTAGAGGCATAAGCAGCCTGTCAGCTTGTGAAGTGGGTTTTGGCAAAATCCATTTAGGTGGTAGATGTATGTTTCCATTTGCAGGTCTCTGTTTTGTTGCTGGTGTTCCTGGTGGGAAGGGTCTTGGTGAGCTCTGCTCTGCAGGCACAGGCACGTCAGGCCTTGGGGAGAGCCACACTTTGCTCTTTCTCAGCTGCTGCCCATGAAATTGGGCCACATAATTGAGCTTCAATGTGCTCAGGGGTCTCTTTTGGCTGGGTCCTGCAGACCCAGCACAGCTCTTTCAGTGTGTCCATCTCTGTGCTGATGCTGCTGTGTGGGCTCAATGTTGTGGGGTGCTTGTCACCACCTCCCCTGCTGGAGTACAAGGCTGTGGCCTTTGGCTGACCAAGGTGGGGGATGAACAACTTCCTTCTCTTTGCTGTGCCCTCTCATGAGGATGGTACCAGGTATTCTTCTTCTTGAAGTCAAGGGTTCCAGCTCTGTTTTGTGCTGGGTTTGTATAGACCCATCAGTAGATGAAAAAATCTAATACTAGCCTTATATGAACACTAGATTTAAATTTTTTTGCAATTCCCTCTTAACAGGACTTTTCTATTCAATTCTATTCTATGCTATTTTATTTGAGATAACTTTAGCTATGACTAGAAATTCATTCAGAGCTATACTTTGGGAAAAACCCTGTTGAAGTAAGAGGACCTGTTGTATTCCATTGTGTGCACTCAGGCTTTCATAACTGCATAGTCTATATTGAACTCTTAACTCTGCTCCTGGGACCCAGTGAACTGCAGTTAAATACATCAACATGCTGCCAGGCCTCTTTATTTACGTTGTTGTTTACTACATTTAAGTGGCTAAAGCAGCAAGTCCAGATTTCTAACGTCACCCTGTGCTCTGTCAATAACGAGTGGACTCATGCAGTTGTTTCCTGCTTTGATCTGCTGGATGTGGACATTCCCTGTCTCCCCAAAGGAGGGTGAGGCTGTCGATTTTCCAACAGCAAGTGCTGTAACACGCTGGATTTTTCTAAGCGGATACCATGATGACATTACATTGCCTGATTCTTCCTCAAATGCAGCCTGTGGAAGGACACCATTATGTTTAATGGATGACAGCCTCAACTGTCTTCCACCTTGCCCATACTTATATTTCTTTGTGAAATTGTGCGGCTGTTCCAGACTCTGGAATCTCCTTGAGCTGTTTACAGAAGTAAAATACTTGAGCTGCATCACCATCATTAAAGATGCTTGTTCATGAACAAGCCAGGAGACTTGCACCCCTTTAACAATTCCAAGATGGCCTTTTCAGTCACAGGAGCCATTAGTCTCTCAATTTGCAGTTTCTTCCACTGTCAAAAGGCAGATGCACAAAGTGCAGTGTCAAAGTGCACTGAGCTGTGAAATAAAGAGCCTTTTTGCCTCTTGGAGGGGCACCCTCCTTGCAACCTGTCTGTGCAAGCTCACCTGGGGCATGCCAGGACAGGCTGGCTGTGGGAAGGGAGGGTTGGCATCCAGATACAGTGCTGGTGCTGCTGTGGGCTCCGAGAGAGGGACAGGGGCTGCTGCAGCCTCTGCACAGCTCACAGCACAAGTGAGCCTTGGGCTGGGTTCACATCCAAGCACACAGGACTAGGAGATAGTTAGAGATGCTTTCAATTTCACAATTAACACTTAGCGTGATTATACATACCCTTGCTGTGCAGCCTAGAAAAGTCAAGCAAAGGAAAACAGTAAAAAAGGAACTAATTTGCCTTTAGGTCCCTGCTCCCCAGCTCCCCAAATCCACCTTTTTTGAAGCCTTGTGAAGTAATTGCCCAGTGCAGCTTGTGCTGCTGTTTCTAAACCACTTAATTGTTCCTGGTTAAATGGGTTTGGAGCAGCTGAGGGACAGATGAATGTGCCCCCATGAATTTCAAACAGGTTTCTATGTCTTTGGCAGGAGTTGCAAGAAAGAGATGCAAATTGCAGAGCTGACTTCTCCCAAATCTGCAGGGCTGACTTTTCCTCCCATCCTGCTGTGTCTCAGTTTGCCTTTACCTTTGCACTTCCCCAGAGGATGTTTTTCAGGGCAGGTTCTGTGAGCTGCAGCCTGGCACACCAATGTCATGCTGCATTAGCATCTCTGCTGGGGAGTGAGATTGCTGCACAGACTCCTAGTTTGTATATTTTCACTCTTGTATCTGGATCAAGCCCCCCCTTTTAAAATTTTTTTCCAGGGTTTCCCCCCAAGAAACACAATCTTGTTCGCGCATGGAAACAATGCATCTTTCTATGTTCACAGTAGGCTGTTGCTGCTGAATGACTGTTGTTGTCCCTAGTAACTAGTTTTATCTGTCAGAAATAATCACTTGGTACAGAAATTTTAGCAGCTGCTGTTTAAAAAAAATGCATCCAATTTCACAGCATACATTTAAAAAATCCCCATATCCTTATGTTTTGTGTGCTTGATAAACAGGACTGAGCTTCCTCTTCAAAAATAATTTTTCTTACTAGAAGAACATGGTTGTGACTTAAACACATGCAGTGGCAAACACAGTTTATGTAATGCAAAATACATACAAAATTATGCAAATGTATTTGGAAAATGAAGGTACTGAGCATTCACTTCAGAATAGCAGTTCTGTAGTGTCATCTGCACCCATGGCCTTCTCCAGCTCAGACAGCTGCCAGTAGAGGAAAAATGTTTGGGGAAGACTTATGAATCTTTTTCTAGAAGGGTCTCATATCTTCAGGGTCTGAGGTCCTTTCCATCCCCTTTCCTGTCATATATCTGAAATTGGTGGCTGTGTTTTGCCTGGATTGGAGGAATCTGGAGCTGCCCGCAGCGGCTCCGGAGCAGCGGCGGTGATGGAGCGTGGCATTGCTGCAGCTCTGACATGTGCAGGAGAGCTGATTTCTGCTGGCTTGCAAACTGTGCTGCTGCTGCTTGCAGTGCTGGAACAGGCTGGGCCGGTGGGAATCGATCAGGAGATGGGTTATGGAGGCAAAATCCAGTTGGTTATTGTGATAACCAAACAATGCATGCTTAGACTAAGATACCAATCACATCAGCTGATGTCCTGTGAGAGCCTGTGTGCATAATGGAGATGGAAAAGACGTTGGGTTTAGTTATACTCATATGTGATATTACATGATTTATTCTGACTCTGGACTAGAAAATGATAAAACTTTTTTATATAAGAACTGTCAAGGAAAATTAGGGCTAAGCTACTTTATTTTTAAACCTCATGCAGTAATTTTTTTTCTACAAGTAGTTCAGAAAGCCAGTATAATTTCCAATTATATTTTTCAGCCTCTAATGAATACTGTAGTTTAGCTAGTAAAAGACCCGTGATAAACAGTAAATATAAATAAAAAATAAATAATATTCTGGGAGCAGACATAGACGTTGCTCACCTAGGGAAGGAAGAAGAAGGGAAACCTGGACACTGGTGGGCACAGCCGTGGAATGTGACTGGAAGGTTTATTTGATTTGTATGTGAAGAGGCACCTCATCCTTGTGGAGAAGGAAAGTTGGGCAGCTGGCAGCAAAACCCCCATGGGAGATGACTGAAGGGAGATGAGAACAAGGAAGTGAACCTTGGTAGGTTCTGAAGCACATTTGCACTGCTCCTTTTGTGAGGTCCTGCTAAGCTGTGTTCACCTCAGCTTTTAACAGCCTCCTAGAGACGATTAAAAAGTAATATTTAGCAGCGCAAACTTATGGAGAGGATTGGAGATTGGAGAAGTGTAGACCAGATAAACAGCTTTGAGCAGAGGACATCAGTCAAGGGGCTGGACGTTTTCTCACTGACTTAGACTGGCCTTTGGGTTTTGCTAGAGGGAGTCATGAGATGAGAAATCTGTGGTGTTGGGATATTTCTTTACACGCTGATTAGGCAAAAGTTAGCACAAGTAAAGAAAGAAGCTGAGAGAGATAACATCATGAATTAATTTAATCTTGTCTTCTAAGTGAAGTTGCTCTTTTCTGAGAACAAAATTAACTAGTTCCCTTGGCACTTGTGACCCAAAGACTTAGGAAGCTAATCTTGCTTTTCCAGCGTGTGCACAAGTGTTGTGCGAGTGTTTGCTCACCTTGGTACTTTGCAAAATACCTTGAATTTTAACTTGAACTCAGAGCAAGCTAAGTGAAACCAAGTGCTATGTCAATTGTCTAGGAAGGCACGGGGAATTGGTTCTGCTCCTGAGTCTCAATAGGTCTATGAATTTATAAATCTCTGTAGGCAAGACATGTTTTGTTTTCTTATATGAATTTTGAAAAAGCTCAAATATGAAGGAGAACAATAGTACTTTGCCTGAAGGCAATCCAGAAACTAAATTTCTGGTATTTTAATGCTGGGTAAGAGATACTTATTGTGGTAGCAGTAGTTCAGCTACTCCCTGCATCTGGTCATGAACATCTGCTGGCATGTTTCATTGATGGCATAGTACTGATGTAAGCTGTAAACTGTGATCTCTTTCTGCTGGAAGATCAGCTCCACTCTAAGTGTATTTGTTAAATAGAATTTTTTCTAGGTTTATGGATAATAGTGACATTTTCTTTGGACTGCAAGGCTCAGTCCACTGCTGCCACATGGTCTGCATCCAGCGAGGTGCAAATGCCAGGCAAAGGGCTCCAGTGTCCTACACAGAACACGGGGGACCATGCTGCTAAGTGTGAAGTTTGAATTTAACCTGTGTCCTGGATAATAATTCAATGACCTGTTTTATCTCTTCCTGACTTCCAGCCAGGCTTTCTGCACAAGTGATCCAGAGTGCAAAGGGAGTCATGTTATCATTCATGCTACTTGACTTTCCAAGGTCATTTATATGTAACCAGCTGAGGTAGAATAATGGAATGGCTGAGGTTGGGAGGGAGCTGAGGGGTATCTGGTCCAGCCCTCTGCTCAAGCAATGATGCTTAAAATAGTCCATTGTCCATTTGGGTTATCCATTTGTGGGTATCTCCAAGCATGGTCACTCCGTGCCCTTTCTGGGTGACCTCAGGGTTTTCCTGTGTTTAGATGGAGCTCAGAGCATTTTAGTTTGTGTCTGTTGCCTCTTATTCCATCACTGGACACCACTAAGAAGTCCCTGGCTCCTTCTTTACTCCTTCCCATCAGGTATTTATTACATATTGATGGGATGCAACCTGAGCCTTCTTCAGGCTGGACCATCCCAGCTCTCACATTCTCTCTTCACAGAGTTGTGATTAATGAGTAAAAACTGGTTTTTCAGGGGATTGATTTTCTTTTATTTCCTAATGCTTGTCCTGCTGTCCTGCATATTAGATGAGATTTTTCTCATAAACGTGGGTCAAATTAAAAAAACAGCTTTGGCTTGAGAGACTGACTGGAAACAATTTTTTAAAAGTTCAATGCAGTCTACATATATAGAGAAAGTAGAGAGGAAGAGCAAGGGAAGATAGGTACTGACCTTTACCCCCTGGCCCTGCTGAAGCTGAGAGATACCGCTTTGGCCTAGAAATCATTTGCCTCAGCAAGACCAAGCCAAGCATCAGATGTGGGGCTCAATCCTGAGACTGTTCTGAACGTCATCATTAATCCATCAAACCATGTCTTTGGATGGAAATTACTGAAAAGGGGATTTGAAATGAACAGCACAGTAATAGTGGCAGCATCTGTAGGGACATGAATAAGTGTTTGCTTTTCTTTTTTTTTTGTTTCCAGAGTATCAACCAGAAAGAAATCTCTCAAGATTGAGTCTTTTTCAGTAAAGAAAAGATAAAATGGCGTCAATGTTGCTTAGTCGACAGCTGACCTGTTGCCTGCAGCAAAACTCCAGACTGCTGGTATTTGGTAAGTGTTTCCTTGGGTTTTCCTGCTTTGTATTTGGTAAATGTTGACTTTACACTGGTGGACAGAATTCCAGTTTGAGCATTGCTGGTGTTTATCCTGTAGTGTTGAGTCTCTCAAAACTTGAGGAATATGATGTTCTGCATCTTAGATAATGATGCAGTTGTAGTCTGAAGGGGACCACAACTGTAGTCCAAAGTATATCTGTCTGATTTTTTTCATTTAGCAAACAAGAACTTACCTAGTTAATAATTTGCACTGTAAGCATGCTAACTGAAGTAAAGCTCTTCAGCCCTTGCACCTCTGCTTTTACTTTCTGGCACTACAGGGTGCAGTCTCACACCCCTCACTGGAGTTGTGTGTTTCTGCCTCGAGTGAGCTCTAGTGTGAAGTAAAAACCTGCCACATGGCATCAAACTACTTTCTCCTAAATGAATGGCAAGTTTTTGCTTGGCCCTGGCTTGCAATTTAGCGTGTGTATGTGTATATTAAAGCTGCAGTCTCTGTGAAATAAATACAAAAACTAAATTCCTGTTGGCTGTGTTGGACGAAGCAGTGTGGAGTCTTAAGATCATCCATTCCATGTACTGTTACACTGTACAGCTCATAAAGAATACAGTATGGCTGAATGGCTTTTTCTGTGACTGAGGAAATCTTAGTCTTTCTCCTATCCTTTCACTCTCCTTCTGCAATACCACCGTGCTCCTTCTGCCTCTGCCAGGATAAACCAAGCACACCCTTCCATTTACTCAGAAACTTAAACATCATTGATTTCCTTTTAAATAATACACTTTGGGGAGCAACTGACCTTTGACTAAAGAACACCAAGTCTGGTCTTGTAACTATTAGAAAATATTAGGTCAGTGTTTCAGTGCAGGATGTGCTTCTATTTATGGGAGTAACGCACTGATTATCCAGCCTGGGCAGGAGCAGGGATCATTTGGTCGATAGTGGGCAATGGAAAGTGCTTGCAGCAAGCAGGCCCTGTTAGCTGTCAGTCCTTTGAGCTATTCTGTCACCTCAGCATCACTTAATGCTCCCTGTCCCTCCCAGTGTCTTGTAAAGTTCCATGCTGCTTCCCAAGCACAAAGGTACAGGAGGGCAGTGGATGGCAGATGCACGAACTCCTCTTCCTTTCTCACCATCAGTGAAGGAGTGTAGATCCTCATAAGGAAAGCAACTCCAGATTCCATTAATCCATTCTTGCTTCCAGGAAACTCCCAAGCCTGCTAAAATACTGAGGCAAAGGACAGACAGCCTTGGCTGCAGGTTGTGTGAGAGACCTGTGGCCTTTGTGTCTGAACACTTTGTGTGAGTGAGCAGAGATCAGCAAAGATGGAGCAAGAGGAGAATCCCTCACAGAAGGAGCTGTGTCCTGTGACACTGCTGGCTCACAGAACAGGCAGGAGACTCTGATGGCTGTAGCCAAAGCTGGAGCTTCAGGCCATTTTCCTGTCAGCCCCAGGTCAGGTTGCAGTGCTGCTGGGCTCTGTGGCTTTTAGGGAAGTGCTGAGCGTGACATCCAGGAGCTGTCTGCTCCAGAGTGCTCACCTCCAAGGTGTTTTTGAGCACTCAAGTTCAGAGTTTTACAGACAAAAAATGAGACTTGTACTTTACTCCCACAGAAATCCTGCGGTGCCATTTGTGCTGATGCTTTTTGGGGTTTTTGTGGATACTGAAATTACAGGGTTGCCAAGGTGGGATGGAAGCAGAGAGGAGGGAATAGATTGCCTCTTGGTAGGTCTTTGTGTCTGTAGGCTGTCATGTTACCATTGTGTGTGTGCATTAAGCAAATCACCCTGTTCATCTTGAATCTATGATAAATTTGGTGAATTTATGATAAATTTATTTATTTTATATACAAAGAGATTTTTTCATCCTTGACTATTTCTCTAGTTGGAAAATCTTTTTTACTTAACCATTGCATAGTGTTACTCACATAATGCTAACTCCTGGCAAGCAAACCAGAAAGGGAAAATGGAAATCATTTAAGTTGATCAAAATGCAAAAGCTAAGCAAAACACATGAAAATAATATGCAACTTAAATCTCACCCAAAAATGTCATGCCTGTAAGTATCATGCCTTCCTTAAAAATAAGCCCCTTAATCAGGTATGTTTTTTTTTCCTTCTCTGTTTGATCTGCTTGATAGTTTGCCCTCAAAGAAGGGTGGCAGAGCAACAATAGAATGAGTAACTAACCTAATCTTTCTTTTACAAAGGCTCCTGCATTGTGCTGTCCATGGGTGTCAGCCAGGCAGAGCCAGGGGAGGTGGCTCATGCTGGGGAAATGGGGATGTACCTTGGTGTTACATCTTACCTGAACTGAGTCCTGTTGCTCCTGTCAGCCTGGTGTGCTGCAGGTTGATCACAACTGGTAGTGTGCATATAATTGTTTCTTCCCTTTGTGCCAGCTCTGGTTTTATCAGCTGGGCACTGCAGCAGGAAAGCTGTTCTGGCTCCATGCTTTGGAGGCAGATGAGGATGCAGTTGGTTGTTGGCTGGTAGGGCAGTGCCAGCTATGAGGATAGGCTGGCACTCCAGAGATGTAGTTCAGTTCCCTGCTGATTACCCAAAGGGGTTGAAGTGTTAAATGAATCCTGCACCAAAAGCATGGCAGAAGGTCAGGCTGCTGCCTGAAGGTAACATCAGTTTGCATTAGTGCACGCCCATACCCTTCTAGGATGCTGATACGTTCTGCAGCTTCTGCATCCTCCCCAGGCAATTTGCTTATTGCTGAACTGACCTCACCTTTAAAACTTTTTTATAATATTTAGCCTAAGTTTCAAAACAGTAAAAAAATCAAATCTTTACTGTTTGTCCTGCCCTCAAAGGACCTGGAGGCTGGAATGTTTATTTTTTCTCTGCAGCAGCCTTTTACGTATTTGATAACAATTGCTTCACCCAAGACCTTATAGTTTTCTCTCTGCTGGCCTAAATACTGTTTGAGTCTCTCCTTGTGGGTCAAGCTTTTCTCCTCCAGATTCTGTGCCCTTCCATTGCAGTGCACTAAGTGGACTAGCACTTGTTGAGGCTGTACCTCACCTAACTCAGCCTGTTTCCTGTCTCCCTGCAGAGGACAATAATGTTTAGCACCGAGGCGTGCTGCAGTAAAGTCTGAGAGATGTTCATACTAGTTATTGACTTGTCCCCATCACAATTATCACAAAGAGGCTGGAAAGCCGTGAGAATGATTTATTCTCAGTCACACTTTTGTCTCCAGTATTGATCCTTGCTAAGACTTTTTACTTTTTTATTTGCTTGTACATTAGGAACCTCCCTAAGGAAATCAGAGGGAACAGCCTGGATTAGTGTGAGGGATGTGTGGGAGAAGCAGAGAACAATCCCCTTCTTGAGATTGTGGAGGTCATCTTGAGGTCAGCTTCAGCTGATGCCATGGAAACTTGAGGGCAGCCTCTCCTGCTGGACTGAGAAACCTTTACTCTTCTGTCTGATCAAACACTCTCACAAAAAGCTGAGAGATATAAAAACAATCATATCAATCCTGTTGTTGTAAGCAGGCTCTGGTACAAGGCAGAATCCAAGTTGGGATTGTTGTTTCCAATTCCTTGAGTGAATGTGAGGCCTTTGATGTTCCTATCTAGTTTTCTTTGTGCCACAAAGTTCTCTCTGTGTCATAAAGAGTGGCTGTGGCAATGCTGGCTGTTTGCCCATCTGGGTGTTCCTTGTGGCTGTTCACCTCCAGAGGTGTCCTGATGAGCTCTGTAGCTGTTGAGCTGTTGAAAGAAGGAGGATGTTATGACTGGTTCAGAACAGAAGAACTACAAGAGCAGCAGTTGGATGCTTCCATAACTCTGCTGAGGCATTGATTTGGGATTGTGCTGTGATGAGGAAGGGGAACTTCTCTTGCTCTTTCTTACAGGAGTTTCCACTTCTTTATGGCCTATGTGGTATTAGGTTTTTTTCCCTTCATCTTTGGAGAATCCGAAGTGTCTGTGTGGGAGTACTGAAACACAGACAATCTCATGTGGAAGAGCTTCTGATCTTGCAGCATAAGCACTCTGTAAATAGCAGTCTCAGTTTTCACAATGTTATGCAATAGTGATGTTCATTTCCCAAACATCTAGCCAGCCTGGCCTTTTGCCATTCTCTTTCAAGATCTGTTAGTAACAGATTCTACTTGTAACACCTAAAAGAGGACTCGGAGGAAATCACAGTCCTCCTACTTTTGGTTGTCAGGGCCTTCGTGCTCTAAAATTCTGTCTGGAAGGTGGTTTGATCGACACCGTGGAGAGGAAGTTAAAGGCAGGCAAGGGGGTTGCCTGTCTGCACTTGCACAGGGCAGCAGTGGCACGTGGAATGTGCCTCCCTGGGGACTGCAGAGCTTTTCCTCTACACTCCTTCACAGTAAGACACTTGTATTTGAGAGATCTGGTTATGCCAGAATGCATTTTTCTACCTCTTCTTTTTTTTTTTTTCCCTTGGAATTGTTCCTTCTGTTAATTACACCGATGTAATTTCAGTGCCTCCGCTGGAGTTTCTCCCACGTAATATCCACTTGTACACTCAGGAACTGTGTTAATGTGAGTGTTATTTTTAGTCAAACACATGAGAGGTTCAAGCTCTTTCTAACCCTGCCTTGATGGTAGCTCTGCTATCAGAGATCAGCACTCAGCACAGACCTGCCAGCAGCAGTGCTCTTTGTGACTGCCAGCATCACCAAATTAGCAGGGTGCACTTATATTAATTATGTTGCTATAGCGATGTGGTACTTTGTTAAAATTGCTGACTGGGACTCCTGGTGAGCGATGGGGGCAGCATGGGGAAGCAAAGTTGGGAAATGAGCTTTTCTGCCTGCTAGCAAGTGATGACATCCTGTTGGATGAAAAGGAAGGATGTGATAATTTGCTGATGTTATTCAAGTGTTCAGAAAGATGATATGTGATGAGAGCTTTGAGAAGTCTGCAAGAGAGTAGAATTTAACTTATTGTGCCCTCTCTCTTAAAATGGGAAGGGTAGAAAATTCTCTGCAAATTGTTCAGCCAATGTGCTCTCTGAAAATTAGGTTCATTAACAGTACTTATGTTTGTGTTTTGACTTTTGCCATGATGAGAAAAGACACCTTTGTTTACCAGGGGGAAAAGGGTGCTGTTCTTAATCATGTTAGCTGAATGTAACTTAAGAGCTTTGATAGCGCTTCTTCAGAGAAGGAGACTTGGTTGGAGCGCATTAGCTCTACACACAGGATGAGAGCTGGGGTTATGTAATTTGCTCCTGTTTTTAAGATAATATAACACAAAATCCCCTTTCTCTGTGGCAGTTTGTTCAGATGTTAACAGAAAATCAAGGGTTTACCTTTTATTACAAAGTAAATGCTGTTATTTCAATGAAGGACCAGCCACCAGGGATTCTCAATTCTTGAAAATACCTTGCTTGTTCATAGTGGGAATCTCAGGTTTTATCTGTCCCATCTCTGCTGTCTTTTGGAGAGGCAAAAATCCAGGCCTGGCATGCAAGCGTCTAAAACTCCTAAATATGAATTGGAGTAGCATGAATTACACTGTATCTTCAGGGTTTCTGTTGGAGGATAAGTTGATATTAAAAAGTCAAACAGGAAAAATTTGGGCTGAGTTGTAAAGCGCGTTGAGTACCTTCAAGACAGAAATGCCAGCTGAGCAGAGCCTGCTGCAGTTCCCCAGGGGATGAAACTACAGTGAGTGACCTAATTTGTTTGCATTTACTTGCACCATTAGGAGACTGTGGTACTGATGCTTGGGCTGGGGGGAAGCAAGGGAGACAGCGCATGGCCTGAAATCCTCCTCCAGGCTAAACAAAGCAGGTATTGATGCAGCCATCCATCACCATGTCCAAGTGCTTGGAAAAGCCTTTGCAGGAGAGCGGCCACATCCCGGAGCTGTGCTGTGAGCAGGGCCACAGGCACCGGGAGGCAGGAGGCAGCAGCCGTGTCCTGCTGTTCTTCAGGGCCTGGAGGACAAAGCATTGCAGGGCATCCAGAGCAGGGGATGCCAGAAACGCGGTGAGTGCTCAGGCAGGGGTGCCCAGGCTGCTTTTGAGCAGGGCTCTGACGTTGGTGCCTTTTCAGAGCCTCAGCTCCCCATTTGGCCTGCAGAGTAAGGGCAGTGCTGGGGCTGGGAGGAAATGGGCTGTGTGGAGGGGAGCAGTGCTGGGGCCATGCCCTGTGCTCAGAAAACTCTGCCGCTCCCTGCTGAGCCAGAGTCCTCAGCTACTGAAAACTGCCCTGCTTCCTTGCCTTTGTCACCACGAGCCTTCGGACAGGTCCCTGAACACCGAGGCAGCGTTGGGCTGCAAAAATCTTAGGCTCTGTGGCAGTAACAGAGTTTGTGTCTGTGCTGCCAGGTGCCCTTAGCCAAGGAGAGCTCCTTATGTGTGAGTGCTGTGGCTGGCACAGCCCGTGAGTGCCCACAGAGTCACACAGAGACAGAGCTCATCAGGAGCCACCACTTACACTGTCAGTACAATTTCTGATCAGAATCCCAATTTACTTGAGTAAGAGTAGGGGAAGAAAAAAAAAAGTGTTAAAGTAGGGGAAGCAGGGGAACTGTGTTTCTGTGTTCTTGAAATTTGGATTGTTTTGTTTGTTTTTAATCAACTCTGTGAACGAATATGCCTGTCTGATGAGTAGTAAAATGGGCTGTTTGGAATAAATCCACTGACCTTGCTAGAAATTGTGAGTTTATGCCAATCACTTATTATGCTCTCACAAGGAGAAGAACTTCACTAAAAAATAAAGTTTGAGGATTCACTCCACTTTGGTTTTAGCTTTTACTATTAAAGATTTTGCTAGTAAGTTGGAGTTTTCATTTTTTGAAGTTTTTGTTCTAGCCTTTATTATTCATCCTGTACCTAAGGAAAGAAAAACCCCCCACTTTATTTTCTGGTGACAGGACATTTTTGTTTTGTTTATGGCAAGCTGTTCCTTCAGATTCCAGCCACAGTGTTTGCCTGAGCCAGGAGGTGGAACAATACTTTGGCAAGTGTAAGATCAATAAATGGGTACAGCTGCCATTACACTGGAGTTAATAAAATGAGACATTCTCATTGGGCTCCTGAAAACAAGTATGTGAAATTAAATTTGTATCAGTGAATCAACCTAGAAATCACTTTCCTGTAGAGCCTGATGGCCTGTAATGTGCTTTAGGAGATAATAAGCAAGAGCAGGGAAGCCTGTTCACCTGTGTTACTCTGTTTGTAGCTCACTCTGGTTCACAGACTTACTGAAAACCACTGTAGTTTCGATAAGCTGCCCCTGAAACCTTTGTTTTAAAAAAAAAAATCTCACAAATTGACCAACATTACTAATTCGATAAAAATTATCTTTAAATCAACTCTTCTTCATGGAAAACCTGTTTATTTTGGTTTCACCTGACCAGTTTTGCTGTGTCTGAAAACCTGTCTGTTGATAGACATGACCTGTGCCTGCGGGAAGTAGCGCAGCACTGCTCAGCAAAGTGCTCTTCATTTTTGATAACTCAGATATGCCCTTAGATATTGGGCCCAACATTCCTATACAAAAGAGAGTGTGGCATAAACAGTAGGAACAGGATGATGATGATGATGATTTACAAAGCAGACTGACCTGCTTGGGTCTGTGTTACACCGCCTGGCTGAAGGAAGCAACCTTCTCTTGGCCTGTGCTGTTAAACAAGTTAGGGCAAAAATGTTCTCCACTGTAAGTCCCTGTTATACAGCTCTGTAAATAGGAGTGTTTTTAGGGGAGGTCATGCCCTTTGCAGTATCCACAGCAAAACTTGCTCAGAGAAATAACTGAATAATTGAATTGGGAAAAAAAAATTGTGTTTTATTTAGAATCCTTATCTGTTAAAATATTTCTCAGATCATCCTTCAGGGAAGCAGAAGAGAGGAAATGTTATCCACCCCTCCCAGGTGATGGCCAAGACTGTTGTTCTGGGTTTTAGAGCCTGGCAGTCAGGACCTTGCATGCTTGCAGGAATGTCTTGGGTGTTTGCAGAAGAGGAAATCTTTAATCATGGTCCAAAGAAGTGCATTTTTGTGAGAACTCAGTTGAACGGACTAAGGAAGGAGGTGTTCTCTGGATGAGAGGACCCTGGGAGGTGAAGGGAGGGGATGTGGCGGCGGGGCGGGAAGGAGGAGCACGAGGAGGACTGTATGTGCAGGTTATAGCTCGGCTGTCTTAAATCTGCAGCTGTGGCAAACAATTCCAAGTATGATTTCTGTACCTTTCCTGTTGATGCTGACTCCCAAAATGCCCTGCATGTTCTGTGCCTCTTGGTGCTTTCCCCTTTGTCATATGAAATATCCCCCAGAGCCTGGAGGGAAGGAGGGAGGGAGAGAAGGGGACATAGGAGAAGCAGAAATGTTTGCAGCTGGTATGCTGTGTTCTCCATTGGGAAGGAGTGGGTGCACAAAAGAGTTAGTTTGGTCTCTTTTCCCCTTTTAGACTTGAGAGTGTGTCTACTAAACCTGCAGCCTTATTGCCTATGAATTGAGGAGATTTGGATCTTTTATATGCAGTAGCTTTTTTCCCCCCTCAGTGGAGCAGTTGCCATGCAGTCTCCAATTTACACGAATGCTAAACAGAATGACACAAAAATGGTGTTGCTGTAAGGAAACCTATTAATAGCTTTGCGGAGAGGCACTGACGCATCTGAATTAAAGCTGGGGAGAATAATCATCTTTGCAGACTAAGTTTTCCCAAGATGAGCAGTGACTTTAAGTGCTCAGTTACAGATGCTTTCAAAGGGCGGTGATTTTCCAGACAGTTTCTCAAAATCAGGCTTGCTTGAGACATCCCAGCTTGGGCTGACACAAGCTGAGGCAAATGCCTCGAGTCACTGCTGGAAATTTTTGCTGAATGGCTGTGCTCGGAGCACTGCCGAGCAGTATCACAGGATACCTTCTGTTTTCTTGGATAAATATTTGGTTTATTTAACAACTGTTCTTTCCAAACACAAAACATTTTCAGTACATTTCTGAAACAGAGCTCTGGCATTGAGAGGTGGTTATGGATGGAAGTGCAGAGGGGCAGGTGCTACCAGGGTTTCTGGTGGCAGTGCCACATCCAAGGGCTTTCTGTGTGTTTGAGTGCTGGCCTGCCTGCCCAGGCACCTCCCTCCCTGCACCTCTGCCAACTGGGGTGCATTTTATCTGTTTAGCACCTGGCAGCGCTGCCCTGGCACAGCAGGATGTGGTGAGTGGTAACTTCAGACCCTGCTGCTCTGAGTGCCCCAGGCAAGAGCTGCTGTTGCCTCACTTCCCACAGTGAGCCCATTCTGAGCTGCAGCTGGTGACAAGAAGAGCTAAGGACCTTCATTTTGGGCCATCCAACTGGCACCAGCTTAAAAATGTTTATCACAAATATAGAAAAACTTACACCCTCTTCTTTCAGGTCCAAGTGTGATACCCCCAAGTTAAGAGTATTAAGATCAATTTGTTGTTGATATGGTGCTGGGTAGAGGCTTGCAGATGCTCCATGGCAGAAATGCAATTGTCAAAAATGTTGGTTTAGTTCAACATGTAACCACAGCGTGCAGAGCAAGCTCACAGTCTCTTGCTGGTCACCTTGGTAGAGCTTTGGAGTCTGTACTTCCTTTTTTGCAAATGTACAATCCCCATATTATCCTGTAATCCCCTTAATGGAAAAGGTACATATTTGAGATTTGTGCTTACCAGAACTGTCTCTGTCATATGAAGTTTGCCTAAACCCTGTGTTTTGAAACAGTTATTTCAGAAAGAGAAGCAGAGGCTGTTATTGGTAAAGCATAGGAGATTTTTGCCTTTTTGATTTCATTAAGGTGTCATGTTTATTATGATTCCCTACACGTGGATAAAAACCAGCAAGATCAGAGGGAAAATCATCACTGACTGGGACTCGGATTTCAGAGCTGCACTGCAGGATGCTGGTTTCATGTGAGACACAGCCATTTACCTTTCTGAGACTAATCTTTCCCAAGGAATGTTTGAGCATTGAAAAGCATCATACTGAGTTTTTCCTGTGGACTCCATCAGGCTTTTTGGTTATTACTGGTAGTCAACTAAACCATCTCTGCATAGGAGTGGGGAATTCATGGGAAAGGCTTGCACAGGGTGTAATGGACAGACTCAACAAGAGAGATGGAAACAGATGTGCTCTCAGTCCTCCTGTGCTTTACAGTAGGATTTGCCTCTATTTCTCTAGGGTTGCTTGTCATTCCCCTTTTCTTTTTATTTTTTTAAGCCACCTCACTGGTATTAGTTTTATTTTAAGACTGGTCAGAGATGAGATATATAGTTCACTTCAGACAGCTCAATGTAATTGGACTCATCTGTCAAGTGTTCTCAGTCAGGCAAGGTATGGATGCGTCTTCTGAGAGGAGAGCACAGAAAATATGGTCTGTACTCAGGTTTTCATTATTTCTTACAGGACACAGGTATATCAGTCAAGCTGCAGCTAAAATTGACGTGGATTTTGATTATGATGGACCTCTGATGAAGACAGAAGTTCCTGGGCCACGATCTAGAGTAAGTTTCCAAAGTACAGCAACTTGGGGTTTTTTATCTTTAGCTGTGTCTAACTTGCTAGAAAACAGATTTCATTTCAAACCTTAAATCTGATATGAGTAAACATGATTCCGTAAGTCTATGCCCACTTTTGTCAGAGGGTTGAGACTAAAAAGCTGAATGAAATGAATGAATTAAATGCCCCTCTGAGAGGCAGATCTGAATCTCAGCTGCCAAATTCCCATATGGAATAATTCAAAGCAAAAGAGCATTATTTTAATAAAACATCCCATCAGGCTTAGTCACTTGTGCTCCTGCTGAAATAGAAACTTAGTTGGCTTTTTATGATGTGAAGTAACATTTTGGTTTTGAAACAAAGCAAGTGTTTCAATTTACCGGATGTTATTTTACTCTGGCAGGGTCAGTCTTTGTGCATTTTGGGTTTTGTTTTTTGTTGGTTTTAATGAAAAGGAGCTTTCTTTCTAGAACCAATGTACCAGTATCCCTGCTGTGTGACTCTGGCTTCTCTTACTTTCTGATTTCTCTCTTGTTTTCTCAGTTCAGTTGATCAATATAGAAGAGGCAGCTTTCCCTTTTTGGAGATTTACAGTTAAACTGTGTTTGCAGCCCGTTTAGCTCTGCATGCTACAGGTCATAGTTTTGACTGTAATATTTGCAAGATGCACCATGAAAGTTCCTGTGGCAGGTAGAGTTGCCTGGTAAGCACACAGGACTGCAAGGTTTGCATGTGATTTATGGGATCATACACAGGAAACATACATTCTCCATCAGTATTTGCTAGTTACACACCTAAGACTCTGACATTTGTTTTTCTACAGGAATTAATGAAGAAGCTGAATGGCATTCAGGTAATTTGTCAAGTTTTCTGTGTTTTGGGGATTGTTAATGCTTTGATTTCAGAACTTATTTTAAAATCCTGATTTGTGTGTTTGTGCCACAGAAAAAGGTGAAACACTGACTCTGGCTTTCCACACTGAGCACATGATGTGTGGTTTATATGTGCATTTGAATAAAACCTTTTGTAGTATATTTTGAATACTGCATGATCATTTTGCTAGCATCATTCTTTCAACATAGGTGTTTAAACTATGTGTGTTTGAAGAAAAGCTTTGCCGTTGTTACAGAGTGGCCAGTGAAAACAAGGGCTTGAGTTTAAAAGTACGCAGCCTAAGTACAGATTGCCTTCATAAGATGAGCAATTTCTCCAAGTCTGTGCTTCATTTCTGTAGAAAAAGTAAAGACTTGCCATTTTAACAGTCTTTATAAAAATAGCTATACTGTTAATTCCCATGCAATGACTACAATGTGTCTTTTTGTCCTAGCATTAGATATTTTTATCAGATTTTGCTGTACAACCATTAGTTGTACCTTCCTACATACTGCCACTTTTTAAAGCACTAATTGTTTTTTTTCCTTGAAGAATGCAGAAGCTGTGCACTTCTTTTGCAATTATGAAGAGAGTCGAGGGAACTACCTCGTAGATGTAGATGGCAATCGTATGTTGGATCTCTACTCTCAGATTTCTTCCATCCCAATAGGTAGGAGACAATTGTACCAAAATGTTTTGATTTGTCCTCAACCTATCATTTTCTTATCTCAGGCACTACTAGGAAAGTTGGTTAATTTAAAAAAACATGGGTGACATAATGTACACGTTGTTGTGATCAGTGACAGCTCACTGCTGTGTATTGTGTAGTGATGAGTTTGAATAGCTGAAGAAACTACAAATTCAATACCTAAAGTGCATAGTGGTGCCTGGAAGAAGCTCTAGTTAATCTCAATTTGAGCGTGCAAGTTTCACAATTAAGGTTGTCTTTGTTGCCTTGGATTTGTGCACTCAGTGATTCTGTAACAGTATGTTACTGTTTTGAACATTACCAAGCATAGCATAGGCATTTTAACGTTCAATTATATGCTTTAGTTAACATTTCTATCTCAAAATAAGTGGGGGATCAGAAAAGAGTGGGCCATGTGGACTGCAGCAGGATGAAACAAGCGGCAGCACTGAGCTATGGTACTGACTAGAAGTGAAGGTGGCAGGTCATTTGTCTGAGGGACCAGACATGGGGCTTGGCAAGTGCTTGGGAAAATCAGCTGATTTCCTTGTGAAGCCTTTCAAGCAGAAGCAAGGCAGAAATGTGAGCCCCAACTGCAAGGAGTACAGGTTTCAGTAGGAGTTCAGTCCAGTTTGTTTGCTCCTCATCCGTGGCTCCTCTCAGCTGCTTAAAAATACGTTTTTGCAGAAGCAAAAAGAGCAGAAGTGCTGGGGTAATTTAAAAGGTAGATCTTGTGCTATGTATAGAAACTGTGATGACTCAAAATCATCCCTACAGGCCTCCTTTCCTGGGAGACAGAATTTAATGATGTTCAGGTTGTTACCAAATTTTTGGCATCTAAGACCTTGTGACTGCAGTGGGTGTTCACTTGTCCCAGTCTTCTTTGTAGACAATGTTTTTGCTGTCTCATAGCACTCAATCAGTGTAGTCATTCCAGAACCCTTTGGTGTTTGTAGCTTATTTGCCCCAAGTTCTCACAGTTTTGTATCTTTCAGAGATAACTTTGCCACTGCTCACATGGAAATAGATGTGAGACAGAGGAGCACAATGCTTGTATGCCAATGAGTTTGAGGTTTAGGTTTCTAGGAAAGGAGATACATTTAGTGTTCATGGCTTCCCATTCTTCACACAAGGCATTCTGTTTTGCAGAAACAAGTGCTTCATCATGCACACTCCAAATGCACACAAAAGCACACTCCAAAGTCTGAAAGTCAGTGCATACTCCAAAAGAATGAAATTCAGGTTGTACAGACAGTGCACTGAGGCTTTCTGACCTTCCGGTGCAAGCATACCTCTTTTAATATAGTTTTGTATATAAAACATTAAAAAATCAGGGGGAAATACTTTCTTAATAGGCAGAAATGGGCAGGAGCTTCTGCACTTTACTTTCTCTGGTTGACTAAAACTGTGACATAGATTCAAGACTCCAGTACTTTAACTGACCCTCCTAGGCCATGTAGTTCCTCCTTCACATGTGGCAATGCCTTCTTGAGGACAAGCTGGGTTTTTATCCTAGGGAACATGTTCCTCAGTCCCAAAGGAACTACAGTACAGTGTTTCATACACCTTCTCAGATAATGGCTCTGGGATGTGAAGCAACAAAGAGTAAATGGAAATTTAATACTTACAGGCTGACCTAAGTCTGACACACAACATTAATTTATATGTTTCAGTTGTACTGAATGACAAGACTATCTGAAGCTGCCCAGGTTACTAATAATGTCCCTCTTAGTGACACAGGTAGGGCCTGGACTGGGAAAGCAAAACAAGATCACAAGGTGCTTGTTAGTCATCTGTGCTTATCTCTCTGCAAGTAAATCTAATAAAACCTTTCATGAATCTGTCAGGACTCCCCAAGATTTAATAATGATCTGTTACACTAGAATATATTTATCAGCAGAGGTTGAGAGGTAATAAGTGCCTGTGTGGAGAGATAAGAATTAAAGTATAAAAAACCTCTAGGCAAAGATGCTTTGGGCTGTTCCTTGCTGAAAAACAAAAATTAAAATAGTTTTTTTACCAGACTTTTATGGGCAGCTGTAGCACAGCATAGTCCATTCATCCTGTATCTATTCTGTCTAACAGAGTTAGAAACCCCATGGAGCCAAATGCAAGAGGGATGTTATTGACGTGTTTGCCAGCAAACATCCTGGAATAGCCAATGAAACAATGTGCTTTTTAGTGCTGAGAAGGTCTGTTTTGTTTGGGAAGATGCAGAGAGGTGTAGTTTGATATTACTGATAGCAGCCTGCTGCTCAGTTCAAATGATTCTTTGGGCTTTCTCCATCTCATTATTTTAGCAGGCTCTAGTTGTTTTTCCTTTTGCAGACAGGCACATTCATGAGCCTGGAGGACATGTACGTTCCTGTCACATTGATCCAGACACACAGCAACAGAGATGGAGCAGGTGCCCTTCCCTTAGAGCCAGCTCGGTCACCTCTGAGAGTGGATTTGTAAAGCTACAGACCCTTGTGCTGGTCATGGCACTGCGATGAGTTACTGCCTGTTTGCCATCCCAGCCTGGAGCTGTTTGACTTGTTTGCCACAGTTATGTAATGGCTATTCAACCATTTAGTTCTTCGTGGTGTTGATTCCTGACTGCTAGCCCATGTGCCAGCTCAGCTTCTGTCACACACAGCCTGGTCTTTCACAGCAGTCAGGCTGTGAGGATCACTGGGGCCTGTTTGAAGAGGCACAAGTGATGCCTAAAATGGCCTTACCTAAAACAGAGGCTAGACAAAGTTGAGAGAATAAAAGCCAATTATATTTATTGTAGGGCCTTCAGGTTCATTTAGGGCAGTCATAGCCCACCCAGGGGCTACACCCAAAATGGACAGCTGGTCACAGGTTTTTCATACTTTATAAGTTTTGTCCATTTGCATATCAGGCGTCGATCCTCCAATTACACCTTCAGGTAATGAAGTCAGTTACTTCAAGTTTGCTCCCCCTAATTCACTGTTGTTTACATATCTTGGGGCCTGAGACAGTCAGGTGTCCTTGGGTTTCAGGCTTAGAGAGGAATTGTTTTATCTAAAAGTGAGAGAACAATAACCTAGCACTGTATATGGAGCCTAGAGTTATCACTAAAGAATTACAGCATTACAGATACATGAAAAATACAGAAGCTAAAATCCTAAGACATCACAAGGAATAGGGAGTGTTAGGAGGAAGACCAGACCACTTGGCCTGAAGACAACAGGAGAGAGATCCTGTGTGGGTGGAAAAGGGTGAATCGGGGGTAATAGAAGTTTGTGTTATGTAAGAGAAGATACAAAGATCTTCACATGTGGTAACACCAGCAACAAGATTACAAGTTCTTACAAGCAACAGCAGAGTTGATCCTTGAGCTTCCTAAACAATGGTAGCTGTTTATGATAAACTTCTGTGCCCTTTGGGGATCTCTAAAAACTTGATTTACTCTCAGAGGGGCTCTCAGTGGCAACCACAGGTGCAGTTCTCAAGGACACAGCTCTCAGTGTGTCATTCCCTCTAGCTGAACAACTCTTCCCATGATAGCAGATGCCATGCAGATTTAGTTGTTCGGTGTCCCAAATAGCCACTATTATTATCTTCATAATAATTTTAACAGATTTATCAGCATGACATGCAGCTAAAACAATATGGATATTCTCTTGTTTTCAGCTAAAGTATTCAAAAGTGAATTTATAATTGATTTGTTAACACAGTAGCCTAATGCTCCATTGCTCAAACAGGATAATCAGGCCTGTTGTCATTCCGCTGGAATGGGGATTCAGAGGCACAATAAGCTTTTGTAACAAAATTAGCATGGTCTGATTTCTTGAGCAGTAGGGAAGATGAGGTTTCCAACTGTTTCTACAAGGAAATTTAAAAGATGATGTTAATCTCTGGCATTGGCATTTCATACATTAGAGATCAGGCTTAAAATGAAATTTCTGGCCTCCTTTGAAGATTTTTTTTTTTTTACAGCAGATAAGTTGGTTTTGCCTATAAGCAAGCAAGTTATCCTGAAGAATGTCAATGGGTATAAATTAAGCACCTTCATTGTGTTAGAACTGTTAGTTTCTTAGTAAAAAAACCAAATTGTTGCATCTTATTCCAAACAAAAGTTTGTCAAAGTAAGGAAATGGGAAGGAAAAAAAAAAAAAAAAAGCTGGTTGTGAGAGAGACAAAAAGCCCACAGGTTTGTCCTACTTCAGAAGAACTTGTATTATTAGTAGTTAAAAATATTCAAGTTACACAGAAACAGTCAAGCATTACATTAAGGTTATTCTCTATGTTATGCTTTGCATTACTTTATTGAAACCAGATAGAAAGAACTGTTTTCTTTCTTTGTTGTTTTTAATTAGGTTACAGCCATCCCTCTCTGATAAAGCTTTTACAGCAGCCACAGAACCTGGTAAGTGAATTAAAACATTAAGTACGTGAAGGAGTTCTCTCCCTCCTTTTTGTGGGCTTTCTCTTTTTTTCTTAGACCGATAGAGAAAGCTAATGATTCAATTTAATGTAGGATAGGATCTGCTTGCTTTACTTCTCACTAAATGAAAAGAGCTTTGTAGTGCTTAAGAAGACACCAAAACCTCTGGAAGTTTTACAAAAAGTAAGCATTTGGGTGATGCAAGCACTTGATATATTTGCAGCCAGATTTAAGTCATAGTTCAAACATAGTGTCTCCAATTAACCATTTTAATAATGTTCTCTGAGTGAAGATTTTTGAGCCTGAAAGCAAGCACAAGACCTTGAGAGAGAATACAAGGACATGGTGCCCTGTGTCTGGAATGCTGTGGGAAGTTTAGGGCTTTTTTGAAGTTGGGGAGAGTGACTGATTCCCATCTCACTGTGAATCCTGAGCCAGCACGGCAACAAAATGCAGGCATTTGAGCTCCCTGGGCTGATTTGTTTTATGGAGTGCTCATTTCTTCAGGGTGAGAAATTCTGTCTTTCCCAGAGCTAAAATACTTCAAGTTAAAAAAAAAAAACCAAAAAAACAAGCCAACAAAGTACCAGGACTAGAAATGCTGGAGGTATCAAAGGCAGATCTGGATATTTTGGCAGGTCTAATATCTATAAATACTTACGTTAACTCATAAAGATGATCTCTAGGAATAATATCTTCATTATAATACAGAAGTAGGCAAAGTCAGATTTAAAAAACAAACAAAACAAAAAAGAACAAACAAACAAAAATCCCAAAACCAATTAAAAAAAAAAAAAAAGCCCTGTGGCTGGTGGCAGTTCCTGATATGCCTACTGGGGAAGGGCAGGTCCTGGAAGCCTGCAATGAAGGAACTCCTCCAAATCCCACGAGTGGCACAACTTTGATTAGTGTTAGCAAAGGGATTGGTGTTTTCCTGGAGGGACTTCTGATTTGGTTTGTCTGTAATGCTCCACATACCCTCTTTATAGCCAGCTATAAACACAGAATGTGCATCTCTTTATTTGAGCCCACAGCAGCTTGATGTCAATGTTCTATTTTTCTCTGTTCTGGGTATCTCATTAACTACAAAAGAAAAATGCACTTTTCTGCTAAATGGCAAATGTTGTCAATTGACTGTGACAGCCCATAATCAAATTCACAACGAATTTATGGTGTTGTCTCTTTAACTTGATATGAAAATTTCCTTCTGAACTGTGATAAAAAGCCAAATAAGATTTCTCTTACCTGGGAAACAAAAGCTTTGTGTTAACCTGTCAGTAACATCCTTGCTTAGGCTTTCTTTTAAGCTTGAGTCTGTTGAAACAGTGTTTTGGAAGTAACTTACTTGAACAGTTTACAAAGTCCTAGCCCATCCAGTGTTCTATCTTGTGTGGTACTTGGTTTTCCCCAAGAATCCTGATGAAATGTCCTTACAGGTGCAGCGTGACCACTTACAGCTCTCGCTGTGCCTCACACGCCTTGGAATGAATGAGTTCCTTGTGTTGAGGAGAAGGATTGCAGGATGCTGATAAATGTGCACGTTTGTGCTGCACTGAAAATAGGAATGTTTTGGGGGAGGCTGTCTGTCCCCTCTGGAGACCCATTAAGACTTAAGATATCAAAGCTTAGCCTTTAATTTCAGCCATTACTTGTTCGACAAGAAAAACAACAAACAAAAAGAAGGGCACATAAAGCTGCTTTGCAGTTGGCAAATTTATTGAGCTTGTCCTTTTCTGAGAAAATTTAATTTAAAACAAAGAGGAGCACGGTATGAATCAAATAAGATTGGCCACAAAGACTAAGAGCAGCAATGAATCAATTTTAACCCATGACACAATTTAAATTAATTGCATAAATGTAACATTCATCTCCATTAGTAGACTGGAGAGGCTGAGGGGCTTTTTCCAGAGCTGCTTATTAGAAATCCCTGTGTGGGCAACAGAAATCCCTGTGTGGGCAGCAGGCTGATGTTCACTGACACCAAAATTACCTTTCCCAAAGGTGTGAATCCTGATGTGGCCAGTTCACAGCACCAGTGGGACAATTGGAAGGGACCTCAGGTGGTCTCTTGGCCAAGCTCCTGCTCCAAGAGGGGCAGCTGTGAGATGAGACCAAGGTGCGCAGGGCTCTATCTGAGACTTTGAAAATCTCCACGAAGGGCAGCCTGTTCCACTGCTTCACTGTTCTCTTGCTGAAAAACCTTTTTCCTGTACCCAAAGCAGTGCCTCTCATGCTTCAATTCATGCCCATGGCTTCTCATCTCCCACTGAAGAGCCCGGAGCCTGGCTCCACCTTCCCAGTAACCTCCCCATGCTGTGGTGTGGGAAGGCTGCATCCCTGCAGTCACATCTGTGATTCCCAGGGCTCTTGCAGCAATGCAGATTCAGTTCTGCTGGCAGGCAGGGAAAGGGAATGGTTGGAGAAAAGAATTCTGGGGAGTAGTCATGAGTTCAACCAGGAAGTTTTCCAATGGACTATGGAATCCCACTGAGGACTATTGCAGCATGAGTGGCTGCTGGTCCATGTCAGACTTTGGCCGGGAGATGGAAGGGAAAAAACAGGGAAGCTGGAAATCCGCTGCACAGTGAGGGCTGTCCCTACAGCTCAGCTGAGGCACCGGGCACAGTGACTGTGGTCTCTGAAAACCCTACAACAGGGAATAGGTGCCTGCAAATCAGTGAGCTTCATGACAACAACACCTGGTGACAAGGAATTTCCACAGCATGTCTGGGTATCAGCCAGTGTCCCTGAGCTTTATTAAATGCAAGTTGCTGAGAGTGAGGCAATAACAAGCAGAGCAGCTCCTCACTGGCCCCTGCGCTGCCCATTCTGTCCATGCCAGGGGATCTGGAAGGCAGACAGCATGCCTGTGGGCACAGGTTTTCTGTCAGGAATCTATTTATTGTAGTATTGTGTTGCTGGCCCTTGCATTGGTCTTTATCCTTCTCAGAAGTAGCCCCTCTTCCGAAACTTTACCATTGCCTCCTTCCCCCAAATCCCACTGCAGTAGTATCTGGAGGATGTTTATAACCACAGTGTTCCAAAATGGTCTGTCTTGAAGCTCAGTAAGGATGAAAATGCTGCTATCCTAATTGAATTTAGCTACTCAAACTGAAAACAAGTAATAAAGATTTTAAAGCATATTTCCTGTGTACAAGGAAGTTGAGATTGAGCAAATAAAATCACAGTATCAAAGAGAAAATGTCAGTATGAGTTAGCATGGACCTGTCCTAAGGTGTCCTGCAAGAATAAAGTAGTAAGGATTAGACAGAAAGACATATGCTAAGGCAGGAATATTAATCCCTTGCTGAAAACTCTTTGTGCCATGTTACAGATTTCTGCCTGGTGTTTATAACTAGAATAAAATGTAACTGCTGTGGTACCAACATATTTCTCCATGTAATAGTAATACCTAACAATTCCTCTCCTCTGTCTTTTTAGAGCACTTTTATCAACAGACCTGCCCTAGGGATTTTACCTCCAGAGAACTTTACAGAAAAACTGAAGGAGTCTTTGCTATCAGTAAGTTTGAGACAGCTGTGATGAGTTACCATGTTCTGTGTTCAGGGACACGGGCATGTCAAGGGATCTTATGGGTTTTACTAGGGAACATCTGTTTATCCATTGCCTTCCCACTGCAAGAAATGAGATCAAAGCTTTTTCCCTGACTCGAGAGCTGAATGTAAGAACGTGGCATGTCAGCTCTGCACAGATGCAGCCTCTTTCCTTCTGGGTTCAAGAACTGATGAGAAAACAGAGTTTCACTAACCCCTGTTCACTGTGCTTTCATGAGAGAGAGTGAGACAAGTGGCTCTCATTGTCTTGATTGAAATTTGAAGATCCTTGGGACTGAAACTGAGTTGAGCCCTCTCAGCTGCAGTTGACATTGGCTCTCCTCACCTCAGGCATGGTCGGTCTCTCACTATACTGAAGTTAATGGTGCTAGGGACAGATCCCTATTATTATCACTTTTATTATCACTTTGCTCTATACTTGTGCTCAGTACTTCAGAGTAATTTTCTGTCTTCCTTGACAGGTGGCTCCTAAGGGTCTGTCACAGGTGATGACCATGTCCTGTGGATCCTGCTCTAATGAAAATGCCTTTAAAGCAATATTCATGTGGTACAGAGTAAGTAAAACATTAAGACATTTCTGTAGGTTTAGATGTAGAAATGAGTATTTATTCATCATCAGAATTGTTATTGTGAAAGAAAGTGAGGCTTGGAGGTTCTCTTGCTCATGATGTTCTTTATATTCAATCTACTATAAAATCTTCATCTAAGCTTTTACTTTATATTGACACAACTTTAGAAGTTAAAAAGAAAAGTTAATAGAGAAAATGCAGATTGCAGTCAGCATGTGAAAGCCAGATCAGGGTCTTCCTTGACTCCAGTCTTGAATACCAGCATTACAGGTTTGTGGTTCAGCCATAAGTGCATTGGTTACAGCTACAGGAAAACTCATGTTGAGTTGTTTGGATTTTTTGCAGAACAAGGAGAGGGGCCATAATAATGTCACAAAAGAAGAACTGGAATCTTGCATGATTAACCAGGTAACATTTGTTCTTTAGCACGCCTAGAGATGTACCACTGGTTTGGGCTTGGAAGACTGGGAGGAAAAATTTGGTTTACTACATGTTAAATGGAATCTGGGTTTTGTAAATTTAGGAGATGGTGAAATATAGGCTGCTCCCAGTAAATATCAGCCAGTCATCAGGAATGCACAGGAACCCAGCACAGGGCATCTCTCCTTGCTGAGCCCCCACAGCCACCCCATAAACAGCTGCTCCTAATTTGTGTAAAAAGGGCTGATGGTGCTGAAAACTCAGCCCTGTGTGAGCTCACCTGTGCAGTGATGTAACAGCACAGCATAAAACACCATGGATTCATGATTGTTAATGCCGGGGTTTGGGAGGTGGGGCAGGTTTTTGGGGGTGACCAATTTGCTGAAGGGGGTGGCTGTAACAATCTGTGATGCCTGGTGGCTGCAGAGGAGCTGGCTCAGGGGGCAGTGACCGGGGTGTGTGAGGCCTTTGCTGACCCCACTGTGTGCTCTGCTTGCAGCCCCCCGGCTGCCCCGACTACGCCATGCTCTCCTTCATGGGCGGCTTCCACGGCAGGACCCTGGGTAAGCTGTCCCTTGTCCCCACTTCATCCCTCAGCTCACTGTGCTTAAACTTGGACAGTGGAGAAGATACAGGTTCATTAAGGTTTGCCTTGGAAGCCCCACCAGTACTGAAACAGAATATTTGAGGGACAGTAGGAATTGATTTTATATTTTTTTTAAAAAATTCTTTTCAGACGGGCTCTTATTTTCATTCTGAATCCTGTCTATAGTAATGAAAATCTAACTCCTGGGGTGAAATCACCACAAACATGCAGTCACTCACTTTTACTGGTTTATATCAGATTAATCCCTGCTCTAAGCATGTTACCTGAGAGTGCTGTGTGAGCTTTGTGAGCAGTTATCTTTTGAGGGATGAAACCCACCTCATCTGAGCAACTTATTGACACTAAGAGAGGTTCTCCTGCTCTTCTGGAACACTGCATGTGGAAATAGATGCTTAAAATCTAGAGCAATCCATTTAAGCCTGACTAAATCCAATTACCCAGTATTTCAGAAAACAGTGAAAACACAGAGCAGTTAAGAGAATTCTACAGTCAGGCCATTTTTCACTTCTTGGTAGCTTTTTTCTTGTATTGTTCCTAGATAGGTATTATTTTAATTTTTCCTTCTCTGATTTTAGGTTGCTTAGCTACAACTCACTCTAAAGCAATTCACAAACTGGACATTCCCTCACTGGACTGGCCTATTGCTCCATTTCCAAGGCTAAAGTATCCCCTGGAAGACTTTGTGAAAGAGAATCAACAGGAAGAAGCCCGTTGTTTAGAGGAGGTGAAAAACTCACTGGCAGCTTTCTGTTGTTTTTGATCTGAAATAATGAATAGTGTTGGTAGGATTAGCGCTTTTCATTAAAAGAATGTTTTCAGGGATTGGAACAGCTTGTGATTGGACCTGTTGTTTACAGTCAGACCTTTCTCCCTGCCAGCTTACTGGGAATAGAGGGCTGCATGAGTGATACCAAAGTGAAATTTCACCCTCAGAACTTTGTTGTATCACAGTGAACTCATTTGCCAAAGAGCCATGGACTGAGAGAGAGCACAGTGTGGATAACCTTCTCTGCAGAGAGAACCTCTAGCAGTATTTCAGGCTTTTCAGCTTTTCTGTGGCAGCTTCTGGCATAAAGCTCTGATTGTGCAAGGATGGACCCGAGTCCACTTATCCAAACCTGCCTCACTTCAGAGAAAACAGAAAGCACAGCAAATGGCTTCCCTGGGGCTGCTCCAGGGTAGCTTTGGGTGGGAGAAATGCAGTGATGGAAGCCATTATTTTAAAAACAAACAAACAAAATAAAAAGCCAAATGCTTTCTTAGCAAGTCTGTGCTTGGCTTACTGGGCTCCTTTGAAACCACTGCTTTGCACAGCCTGCAGGGGCTGTGGGCCCAAGAGCTTTGAGGGGGATTTCAATCACAAATACACCACTACTTGCAGCACTATGAGGTTAATGAGAATTGTCTGTCAGCCCTTTACAACAGGATTTCTGCACTATTTAATCTGATTAATTTGAATATATCTGAAGTGGGTGACTGGAAAAAGTAAATTTTCCAGACTACCTTCTCTAATGCATTAGTGGAGTTTTGGTTTCTGACACAAAATCTATCCCCTTCCATATCACTTAGGTGGAATGACAGCAGTGGCACAGTGAGCGGCAGTGGTGCTCACCACACTGCCAGCTGAACCTGGCTAGAGCTTTCACAACACTGTAGGGAAATGTGCAACTATTTACAGTGTGGTTAGGACGTGATTTAAACCCATTCAGGAGCAAGAAGGCAGTGTTAAATATTGGAGGAACAATTTGTTAATCTTTTGTGCCTCCTGGCAGCTTTATAGCCAGGAATGCCTATGAAAAGTTGAAGTTCTGCTGCTGAGATTTAATCTTGGTGGGAGGAAATGTGAGAATGTCCTGGAAGGAAAATGTACCATAAATGTTTGATTTACAGGTGGAAGACTTAATTGTAAAGTACAGGAAAAAGAAGAAGATTGTGGCTGGAATCATTGTGGAACCAATACAGTCGGAGGGTGGGGACAATCATGCTTCAGATGACTTCTTCAGAAAGCTACGAGATATTGCCAGAAAGGTAATAAAACACTTCACTGGGCAATCAGTGGTAGCTAAACATGCACCCACACATTGTGGGTGTCTCCAGAGGCCTTGCCCTGCCCCAGGCTCTTGGTGAGCTTCACAGGCTTCCTTAGCAGCAGTTGGGGTGATTACACACCTGTAGTCAGATACAAGCAACCCCTGGTCTCTTTCATTTGATTCACACCTAATGGTTTCCTCAGTCCAATAAATTATCTTCTAATTTCAAAGTGAGAAAGAAATTCCTCTGATTCATTAGCTATGAATTTTGCAGGTATGTTCTTTAAATGACAATGCCAATTTGTTAAGGAGGTTCAGTTTCTGAAGAAGCAGATTTGGAAAAGGGTAAATTTTTAATGATGTTTTAAATTACAAAAAAAAGCTGAAACATAACTTGAGCCCAACCATAGTGCTGATGTTGCAATAAAACAATGAGAAGGACAGATGTCTTGATACTTGGACTGTAAAGTTACCTATTTAGTAGCTATGACCCTCAGTAATACCTGCTCCATGCTCTTTTCACCCTCAAAACATCTGTGTGCTGAAGAGATGCCGCCAAAAGTACTGACCCAATTGTTTTTGAATACAGTATTATGATACAGGTTGCTCTACCTGTCACAAAGTTTTGACAAAATAGTCCTTCACATAAAAACCCCACATTGCCAGCTCACATGAGTATCTCTTGCAGCAGACATGTCTGAAAATGCAGCTTTTCAGGCCCCTAAACTGAACAGCTTACGCTGCTGGTACTGCCTTTGTGCCACTCATGCAGAAGTCAGACTGGCGGCAGAGACTTTGTATTTAAAACAAACAAAGCTCCTTGAAATGACACTGCTTCCCTCAGGGGCTTTGAAAATGCCACCTCTGCTCCTCCCAGATGTTTTCAGGTATCCTCTAGAAATGCTCAGACTATATAAAAACATGTACTTCGTGAATATAGGTAGAAAACAAGTTTCTAGTGCCTTCCTGAAAAAACAGCTGAATTTTTAACTGTGAAATCGAGCACAGAGTGTGTGGCATTGGTGGAGGGATTGAGGAGGGGAAGTTGGGGCAGTGAGGGGAGAGGAAAGAGGGGTGTTGCCTGTGATTGGCTTGTGTTTATGTGCTCACTAAGGGAGGTGTTTCTGTTTTGGGAAGGAGGGCTCACATTCCCTGCCCCTCATGTCTGTCTCTGCAGCATGGCTGTGCATTCCTGGTGGACGAGGTGCAGACGGGAGGCGGCTGCACAGGAAAATTCTGGGCACACGAGCACTGGGGCCTGGATGACCCAGCTGATGTGGTAACATTCAGTAAGAAGATGATGACAGGAGGATTTTTCCACAAAGAGGAGTTCAGGCCAAATGCTGTAAGATTTTCAATGAAACTTGAACTCTGTGCTAGTTGGTAACACCCTGAGGAGTGACTGTAACATCCATGGAAGGGACACGGTTTCCTTCAGCAGTGCAGGTTCAGTTGGATGGGGCTGCTGTTTTACAGAAATTTGCTGTGTGCTCACACAATAGTTGTCATCACTTCTTCACGTTTACTCCAGTTCTTGTCAGTCACCAAGATCATAAAGCTGGTGGGGGAAGAGGAGAACTGGATTTAGCCTTATGGAACTTCAGTACAAATTCCAACCACAAACTGATGTCCTGTAGGGCAACTTGGGAACTTCAGAGCTTGTATGTCAGCATTACAGATTCTGTCAGCAAGATTTCTTCTTTGCATTAATGACATTTTAGATGTAATAAATTAAAAAAAAAAAAAGTAAAATTGAGGGGAAGAACATAAAGGTTGATGTAAAAGCCCACACACATGATGCTGATTTCCTGTCATCTGTAGCTGTGTTTCAATGAGATGTCAGAGCAGACAGAGTGCACTAAAAGAGAAGCAGGAAGTAGTCACCCTGTGTTTCAGCTCAGCAGCGCAGTGGGATTTTGCTTTACAACATAAAAATGGGATTGGTGAGGTTGGTGCATGCTTTTTCATACACCATGTTTGCATTGCCAGTGCTTTCCTTAATTTATAGTGATTTGCCTGTTAACATGTTCCACAACTCTTTTTCCACCCTTTCCCAAGCCCTACCGGATTTTTAACACCTGGCTTGGAGATCCATCCAAGAACCTTATGCTTGCTGAAGTCATTAAGGTTATTAAAACAGAAGACCTTCTAAACAATGCAACCCACGCCGGGAAAGCACTGCTGACTGGGCTGCTGGATTTGCAGGTAAACATCTGGAAGGATTGTAGATAAAAAGGAGAAATTTGCTGATGAGGTAAGGCCTGATCTCATCTAGTTTAAACACTTGGACTGAGGAACTCCAGCTGCGTTTTAGACCATTATAACTTCAACACAAGCCTGAATAACTGTGTCCCATTTGGAATTGAAGTTAACTTTCTTTTACTGACTTAAAAATGCTGGGTTTATATAGCTTAATCCAATATAAAGGCTGATCCCCAAAATATCTGAAGGTATGAACTGCAGCTAGTTAAATTACTTTGCTAGAAGTTTTTTTTACCACAAGCAGCTGATATTTCATTGTCCTAAAGTTCTTTTTAAAAGAAGGTGCTTTCATCTTTTGTTCCGATACTGCTGGGCTGTTGAAACAAGAAAATTGTAGCTTTCCTGCCCTTGTTTAAGGGAAATTCCTTACAACTTCTACTGTGGAGCTCTACAGACAGGCATTTAAGGATAGGCTTGCAGGTGCTCACCTCCCAAAGGCATTTTGCACAGAATAATCCCAAACACAGTCTCTGCTCTCTCCACAGCTTTAAGGCATAACAGGCAGGAGAACAGAAACTAGTATGATATTCATACTTTGGAGGGCCAGAATACAACTAGTCCTATCCAAAAGGCTGCTCTTCTAAAAGATGAGGATTGTAATTGAGAGTAAGTGGCAGATATTACTGGCAAGTGCCTTAGTGCAGGGTAACAATGAGCTGGTTTCTAGCTGTGGTGCAGATGATTTATGCTCAGGTTTTCCTGGCGGTCCACTGTAGATGTAAGTAAGGTGTGTTACGCTTGTTGCAATGAAGATTTTACTTGACCCAGCTCATGGGTCAGATCCATTCTCCCTCCCTACTTTGTGCTGGGCTCTGCAGCCTGAGCAGGACACGAGGCTGTGTGAGCCATGCTCCACTCCAGCAGAGCGAGGAGGCAGCAGGGTTTCCACCTGGCAGAGCCAAGCTTGCCACCAGGTGCCCTCTGTTGCAGCACCTGCCATGTCATTATCTCTCCTCTGTCTGCAGGCTCGTTACCCCCACCTCATCAGCAGAGTGAGAGGAAGAGGAACATTCTGTTCATTTGACACTCCAAATGATGCAACTAGAAACAAGTTAATTACAATAGCCAGGAACAAAGGTAAGGAAGTTTGTGTGTGGGTGAGTTTCACGTGATAAACAGTAGCATATGTAATGTTTTACATTCTCCCTTTCCATATGGTGTATGTGTACTGCAGTATCAGAGGAAAGTAGTGAAATGACAATTGTATTTAGACTTTTCTGGAAATACTTGTCAGAGACCTCAGAGCAGTCCACTGCATGGTGTGTACATTGACCAGACTCTACAGGTCTGAGGTTACTGGAAGAGATCTGTGTAGGGCATGAGTTTCTGTGACAACACTGCAGTGACCTCAGGTGCCTGTGGACATGGCTTGTTTCTAGAGACAGGTAGGAAATTTAGAAGAATGTTAATGTCACTCAGAATAACACAGGAAGAAGAACTATGAATTTTATGAATACCTATTTTCTATACCTAGGCATACCTATTGATGACATATGAGTGCCTGAAGTGGGCACAGATCTACAATGACATCCCTCTCTTCCCACAGAACTGTTACCAGCTGCAGACAGGGCCAGGTGTCAGGAGGGGAACCTTGAGATCCACACCCAACATTCTCTTTGAATTTAACTGTATGGGCCCCGTGTTTGCTGCTGTTTTTGCTTTTACTCCTGTCTCTTGAAAGAAGCAGGCAGGATGCATCTAAAGTGTGGTGAAACCAAAATTTTAGAGTATAAAAGACACCATTTTTTGTTCTTGGAAACTAAGCCAGAAGGGAGAGAAGGCAAGTGGTTTCACAGTAAACCAAGGCTCTGCTTTGAGGCAGGATAAGCTCAGCTTAGTAATAATGGTTCTCGTTGCTCAAACATTTCCAAGAATTGATTTTGGGGTAAAAAAAGTACCATGCATTTAAAGCACTGCAGGGAGAGGTTTGCTGGCACTGAGATATTTTAACTTTTTGTAATTAAAACCAAATTAGTTTAAAAACCAAATTGCAAAGAAAGCTCCTATGTATTGTTGTGGCACCAAAATACTTGACCAGTAGAGTACTGCAGCTCTGAAACCTCAGATGCAGTTTGAGCTCTGTTCTGGATGGAGTCTACTCATTGCTGTTGCAATTAGTCCCAATACTCCAAGTGTTTTATAGAACAGTTCCAGGCACCCACAGTGTTCTTCTAAGCTGCTGTGAGCCTTGAGACCATTCACACCACGATGTTGTATCATGGTGTGCCTAGCAGCATTTGGGGAGCTTCTGTTGGCCTCCACAGTGAGAGCATCCTCATTCAGAGACCTGAATTTTTCTGGATATTTGGCAGAGATGGAAATGACTAGAATACCAATTCTGTTCTCGTTTCAGGTGTTGTTCTGGGAGGCTGTGGAGACAGATCCATTCGTTTCCGTCCGACACTGATCTTCAAGGATCACCACGCACACCTCTTTCTGAACATTTTCAGTGACATCTTAGCAAACTTCAAGTAAAAAGCAGTTCCCTCGCACTGAACAGCTGATTATGAGATTAGTTTGCATTAATTCATGTCTTCTTTACTTACAAGATAAGTGTAAAGTCATAAACTGAGGTTTGTGTTCTGTCTGTAATCCTGCCCAAGGCAAGCTGCTCCATGCACACACGCCCCAGGCAGAGCATTGGCACTGGTCACCAGCAGGTACATGCAGCTGTCCCTCACTGTGCATTCCCTAGAAAATGTGGCATGGTGCATTCCCTAGAACCTCCCTGTTCTGGTCTGGGCCATGTTAACTGCAGAGTCCTCCCTACAGCCATGTCCCTGACTCTCCACTGTCTGAACAGGACCTGGTACAGTCTGTTTTCACAGGTGACCCTGGTAGATCTGTGTCCAGAAGCAGCAACAACTATGGCCAAACACTCAGAGCCACACGCCTGCCACGCAGAAAGTGCCATTCTCTAATGGCAGCTGGAATAGAATCAGTGTTTCAAGGAAAGCTCTGCTTTCCACCACTGCCAAGCACAGTATTTTACAGAGTAATTTCCAGCTTTATTCCCTTGAGTACGGGCATCTGCCACACCAAGTGGATCAGGGCACTGTCAGCTCTGCCCAGCCTGCACTCACTGCTTCAGGGGCATTCAGGTGCCCTCAGCCACACCTGCAGTGCTGCAAGTGGCACTGAAGCCCTTGTCCTTTTGTCCTCATCATGGATGAGTTTTAAAACTTTTGACTTCTCTTACAAGCAGACTTGTACAGAGAAAACTACCCTGACATATATAATTTGACAAAGCTTAGAGAACCATGCAAAGCACATTCTTCCACTTCTGCCAGCAATCTAGAATGATTCCAGATTATCTTACCATTTGCCCAGAACACACAATAGCCATTAATCTATCTATTACAACTTCTACATGAATACTTGAGGTATTTTGTAAAACTAAAGCAGAAATGCTTAATATTAGCCATTATCTGGTATCAGAGCCACTACAACGAAGGCCTAGTCCTGACTGCACATTTATAATGCAAAGTAATTCTATTTTTGTTCTAACAGTATATTCTAAGTCATTGATAATTCAGAGATCTTCTAGAAAGCCACAGGATCAAAAAATGTGTCAACAGTTCATTAATTTGTTTCTCTTCAGATAATTGTTTTGGATGTTTCTTTACTGTTTGCTGAAGGCTGACTTGAACTAGATCTGGTGCCTTTCTTTTTCTTTTTCTTGGTGAGCATCTGGATTGTTTACTAAGTTTTAATTTTTTGTTGTGCACCAAAACAGGGACCACAATGGACTTTACAGTTGCCCTATTAGGACCTGACCACAATTTTTAAGTACATAATAAAAGAGACAGAGAAGTTAAAAGATTTACATGCTTAATACAGATACCAAAATGTGAAAAGGTTCCTTACCTGCTTTGAGAAGTGTTAATCATGGTTTTCCCATTTTAAAGTACCGGTATTGGGAAACTCAAGTACAGTCACTTCTGCCAGCTTAAACCCAGTGGGATTTCTGCAAACCTCTGAAGAAAGCAGAATTCTGGTACCAGCTGGGCAGAACCTGAGCAGGTTTTTGAACAGAGGTTGTCGAAATCTGGGGGAAGGACCGGTAAAAATTGGTGTTCAACAAAACCTCATTGTCATCGCTGTCTTCGTAAGCGTATTATCAGCAAAAGGAAAGTCAAACCAAGAACTGGATTTGACAGCATTTTGGGAATTAGTTTGTTCAACATATCAGTGCAGTAGTTTTAGTGAACGTCTCTAGCAAGTCTTGTACTTTTACAGAAGCAAAGGTCCAGTAATTTGAAGTCTTACCACATCTTCACTTTTATTATGACTACTCTAGGTGTTTTTATAATTTTTACTGACACTCAGTAACTGTATAATTGTGTACAACATGTTGATGAAATCGTTAGAGAATACATAGAAAGCACTGCAGCTGAAGCATATAAAGTTAATATTGTTTACAGCATACTGTGGACAGTGCCAAATAAATGTTTAAACAAATACTTAAGTACACTTCATGGTGTAACTAGTAATTGTACACAGATTCATAACAAATGACATCTCATGTGTAATCAATATTCTTAAATAAAATATTTATAATTGAACTTCTCCAGGGCTTTTCATTGTATACCCAGTTGTCGTGGTTTAGCTTGGCCCAGGTTTTCTAGTGGGGGGGGGGCCACAAAGATGGCTCCTCGGTGAAGCTTCTCGAAGCCTTTACCATGTCCAGCTCTGAGATGATGGACATGCTGCTGGCCAAGCCTGGGCCAATTAGAGATGCTGGTTACGCCTCTGTGAAAAACATATTTAAGACTAAATCAAAACAATGGGTGCACGCACTTTTCCTTAGCCAGAGGAGGAGGAGTAGGTGAGAGTATGTGAGGGAAAACAACATGGAGAGACCAAGGTCAGTGGAGAAGGAGGGGGAGGGGGAGCTCCAGGCGCCGGAGCTCTGCAGCCTCTGCAGGCTGTGGTGAGACCCATGGTGAAGCAGGGGGTGCCCCTGCAGCCCATGGGGGCCCACGGGAAATGCTGAGATCCACTCGCCCATGCCGAAGTGAGTGGATACC